>NCKU01004408.1:0-12368 GCA_003675995.1 Dinothrombium tinctorium | reverse complement strand
TTAAAAAAGTAATTTTAGAGCAAATACAAAACATATTTATAATGTCCCTACGGGAAATTTTGCAAAATGGTTTTTATGGCTTTGCCATGTTTCGCATTTATAAAATTTCTCTTTCAACTTTAACATTTTTCTCTTTTTAATAGTTTCAGATCCGTTATTTCAAGAGCAATCATAATCTTGTTTTGAAATGTGAGTTTACAAATGTGATAACCAGATTCACAGCGATAAGCAAGTATCAATTGTTTTTAAATGGCTCATTGAGAAGTATCGATAGGTAATTGCATTCAACATCAATCATTGCCTTTAGTGGAACCATGATCTTTATCATAAACGAAATTTAGTTTCCTAAAATTTTTGTCAAATTTTCAATGTTTTATCAATCATTTTGTCCAGTTTTTATTTAATTTAAAAGCTGCTTCCTCGGTTATTAAGTAAGAATAATGTAAGTACAAGAAATTAATAATAAAAAAAGTTGAGTTTTTTCAATTTACAAAATATTGATTGAGTTAAATGATTTCTATCTAAATAATTTTGTATCTTTTGGATAGAAGAAGCAACTAACTAACTAACCATAGCTTTAGACAAAATGCGACAGATTTCTCAGTTAAATATGAAAATGAATATAAGTAACGTGTAAAGACGAAAGAAAGCGGTAAAGCTCAAAAAATGATCCATAAGCGTTTGATGGCTTTAGCCTTCCGCAGTTTGCAGAAAGATTTAAAATCAGGTCCACCTGACTGAAAACCTTTAGGGGCGCCTGAACACCTAATTAAACAATTTGTAAATGACAATTTGGCATTAATGAAATGATAAAATATCAAAGTGCACAAATCTTAAAAAGGATTTAGGAAGTTGGAAAGCTTCAGAAGCTCTAGAAGTTTCAAAATCAATCTACATGTAATAATATCACTTTTGAATTTTTCCGAGAATCAATTGTAGGAAAGTAATCTAAATTGGACTAATCGCATCTCAATTGAAGTTTAATCTCATTTTTATATCATAAGAAAAATAATATTTACAAGGGGAGGTTTTCTACTATCAAGCACAATCTACACTTAAACGAACAATTTGGGAAGAATATTGATTTTCTAGCATTCGAAAAATAGTTTTGTAATGATAATGTTTGTTAGGAATAAGCAATGCCTTAATTTTGATTTTTGATATTTGAGCCGTAATTTTGTGAATTCGCTTTTGCTGGTATCATTGAAAAGTTTTTGAAATTTATCTTAGTCGTTTAAAATTCAATTATGAACCATGCACTCAGATTTTGATCTTCCCATTTCTCTCTTCTTAATCTAGTACACAAATATGATAAAAAGTTGATTTGACTTGCCAGAATAATTAAAGCTAGTAATTGCCATCATCAGGTTATTAATGGACTTATCAAAAATATTTTCAATAAAAACTTTTCTATCTGAAATAGATGTGAATTTGAACTTTTTGGATGATTAATTTAAATGTAAACAAAATTATCAAATAAACACAAGGACTATTGAATATGTATAATAATAATATGTACATGTGCATATTTCATTAGAGATAAAGAGCTTGAATGTTTTAATTTTTAAGAGTGATGCAATTCAGCTTGTTTTTAAATCGAAATCAAACAAAAACTCGGTGGTCATTTGAAATTTTTGTGCCTCTGATAGTTTCTTTCAACAAATAAATTTTGTTCTAATCAAATGTTGCCATGCAAATGATAAAAAATTTTTATTTAGTCTTAAGGAGAAATAAAAATGCTTTTATCCGCCGAAATTGAGGGTTGCTCTTCTTTGACGCTATTTGTCTGTACATAAGAGTAAGAAGTGGGATATTAATTTATTTGAGGCAATCAGTTAAGGGTGTTAAATTATCAATTATTGAGGGCAATCATAACTGTAGTACAAGACTTAAAAAGTTGAATATTTGTGAGAATCATTTTACTAAAACAAGACTTGAAGACAATTGAATATTTTTCATGATTTTAAAAAAGCAATTCTAGTATTCGACTTCAAAATTACGAGTTTGAAAAAAAGAGAAAGCACTTATATCGTCAAAAGTTTATGCTATTACCTGTGACATTTTATAAAGGTGAGTTTATAATTCCAATTTTCTAAATAAATATTATTGTCACAGTAAAACATTATGAAGTAACATTAAGTGATTCAGAATTGGGTTTTGCGTTTTTAAAATAAGTTTGCATATGGACTAGGGTACCCGAAAAATAATTGTTATTGAAATTATTGCAATACCTTATCTTATAATTAGTTATTGGTCTGCTAAATGATATTGAATTATTTATTGTGGAAATTTAAATTCTTGCGAACAATATTTTGACTCCTGTCCAGTAAGGAGTGAAATGGTTAAGATTTTTAGGCGGTGGTCCGTAATTGTAATCGTACGGTTCCGGTTTTAAAATGGTTACGATTACAATACGTTAGCGAAGCGGTTACAAGAAAAAATATTTTTAAAATGTAACAAATAAAATGTTTATTAAACCATTATTTTTCAAATTCCTCAAACTCTCTTGCGTAAAATTCTGGTGACAAGCAATTAAATTTCAGAAACCTAGAAGTGCTTCATTATGGATTCACTTAACTGTCTGGCCACAAGTTATTCGAGTGAGAGAAATCATAGCTATGTAGGCTTAACATACAGTGATCTCCATGTAAATCTTAAATCCGAAAAACTGAATAATCTGTTGTTTTAAAATCAAATTATATTTTATAAGATGTTACTTTTTCTCTAGTTGACAAGGGACATTTTTCAGACACCAATAACGGATTTTAACAAAATTTTGCATACAAATTCTTCATGAAAAGCAATGCATAATGATATGATTCAGCACTATGATTGAAAGCAGTGCATATGAAGTGATTTCTTATCACGACCATTTAACAGATTTTGTTTAAAATAATAAATTCGATATTCGAATGATAGATTCAGAATTTTTGTAACACAAATGAACATATTTGCATTTAAATGAACTCTTTTTACTTCAGCTTAACAATGCTTTTCATGTTATTAAGTTTAAAAGTTAAAATTTCTTGTTGATTATATCGAAATTATAGAGAAATTGACGCTGTAGTTTAAATGAGCTGAAAAGACTAAAGAATGCAAAAAGCGTCGATACGTGCGGATGCAGTGCACGAATTAAACAAGAGCATCACCGTTGCAACAATAATAAGAATTAAGAAGCAAAATGGTTTCAAAAATTTCGAAAAAAACGGCGACTATTTTGCGAAAATCAGCCGCTTTTATTCGAGTTGAATTCTGGTTGGTAATTGGTTGCTGCATTATTGCTGCCATTTTTATCCTCACTGGAATCTGGAAGTGGTGTGAGGACTATTTTGATGGATTTGAACAAAATATTTCACACTCATGGCTTAATTGGCATATGTTCACAATGAGTTTGACGCTTCTGCTAATCGGCTTTTGTAATGAAACAAAATTTAATTATCATGGAAACAATGAATCAAGAAATCTCTCATAAACTTATTAATTATTTAAAATTATTTCTATGAAGGAAATATTTTTCGAGCTGTGTTCGATTGGCCATTGTTCTCATGATAAAATTCAACTTCTAATTAATTAAATTTAATTTATTAATTGAGATTAACTTTTTACACGCAGCGCTTCTAATTTTCAGAATGACTGCAAGCTTCGTTCCGCTTGCAACAAAAAGAATTGGTCACATACTGTTTATGCTCATGGGAATGATATCGTTTGCTTCAGGAGATTTTGCAATCATAAGATTTCATGATTCAGAAAACATCCCAGAATTGTATTCTGTCCATAGTTGGATTGGTTTCGAAGCGCAATGTTTATTCATCTGTCAAATGGCAGCCGGCTTTTTCGCATTCATCTTTCCCGGCGTAACAGCCCCTTACAAATTATTCAAGCCTTTTCATAGTTACTTCGGTATAATTACATTTAGTTTTATCACAACCGCTGCGATATCTGGAATTTCACTTCGACTTGATTTGTCATTGTAAGTATTTTACTCGCTTTTTACAAATTGAAATATTTTATTAACAGAAGAAAACAACAGTACGATTACAATCAACAAAATTATCGACATATTCCAACACAAGCTACTCTTATGAATTTTCTAGGTTTTGCCATTCTTCTCTTCTCTTTCTTTACATCGTTTCTAGCCTTGCATTTTGATTTTAAGAGCAATCGGAGGCCAGTGCAGACCGTCTATTATTCACATCGTAGCTAAAATATATTTGAATTTAATTATAAATCAGATTTTCTAAATTGTTCATCCTTTTTGATTAAACAATCTTTCAAACAATAATAAATCAATTAAAATGATAAGAATTAGTTGACTATCAAAACGATGAAAAATTTTTTTAGAAATTTGAAGCAGACCGAAAATTGAAAATGTAAAAATTTATTTTTAATCATTTTTTAATTTGTCTTTTGAATTTTTCAGTTTAAAACTTTACTTAACGAATAGGAATCGTTAAGTAACGAATAATGCGAGTATCAAAATTTAACTGAATTGGAGTGTCTTTAACATTTGACGCTGAATTAGTTTTAAAATAATCTTAACATCAGAACAACATTTCAAACATTTTCTTTTTAGTAAGTATGTTGATCATGAAGGTTTTAAATTTTTCATACATTTTGCTAAAATGAGAGAAATGCTTTCGAATGTTCCAATTAAAAACTTTAAAAATTTTTAATTTCAATTCGCCAAATAATGAATATATCACAAAGTAACAATATTAAGAGATTTTTCTGAATGAAGTGGTTCTTTCGAGAACATTTTACAAAACATTGAATTTTTACTTTTATTGCGGATCTAATTAAGAAAATCACTTTGAATTATGATAAATAGGGACCGGAGTTTTTGGGATATGTGTTACTTAATAATACATAAAGAGTTATTCATTTAATAAGAAAAAATTAATGTTTATTTTCCCAATTTTCCCAAAAATGAAGAATTCACTCAAATTACCCAAAACAAAACTTTTCCCCGAAAAAAGCCTAAATTTAATCAAAACAATTGATAAATATTATCAAAACTAAGTGAGGAGAATGAAAAGCTAAAATAAATGAAAATATTAACTGACGATAACTTTAATTGTACTTTAACTATAAACTTTAAATGAATATTGTTATGCTTCAAATTACATACAAATTACATTTAAGATTTTCGACTGTCAAAGATAACAAATAGTCAAACCAAATTTTATTTGTGTCCTCGAGTGCGAGGAACAGGATGAAAAGATTAAAAAGCGAGTGAAACCACTTCTTTATGGTCAAAGCTTAATTTTTGTCACCTTGCTAAATTTTAAAAAAATTACATGCACGAGATACACAATACTTATATAAGTATTTGAAAATTTAGTTTAGTTTAATTAAAGAAATATTGTGGGCCTGATGCTTCAATTTTTTTTTTTAAATTTAACAAGATATCAAAAATTTGAATTTTGACCATTTACACGCAATTTTTAGTCTTGTCATCGTGTTCCTTGCCCTCGAGAACACATACAAAATTCGGTTTGACTATTTGTTATATTTGACAGGAGAAAACCTCTTATTAGCCATGTTTTGCATTCCATTTCAATGATTTGTTCACTTTTGTTGTTGTAAAGTATAAATCGATGTGCTATATAAATACTAATCAAAACTAATAGAAAAGCTCTTCATTTTGATTACCCAAAGTTTTCCCAAATTTTAACTTTTTTTTGCTCCAGAATTTTTCCCAAAAAGGAACATTTTTATTCCTAAAAAACCCGGTCCCTAATGATAAGATTTTTTATCAAATATGAAAAGATAATAAATCGACTTTCAAAATAAAAATTTAATTTTTTGCTGAATTCCATTGATTTAAAAAATGAAATGAATAAGTGGATTATGATATTCGGCGTTCCCGAGTAGCATGTTTCATGTCTGAAAATTTAAGCGAATCTAAAGGTATTTATGAAATATTTAAATTAATAAAGAAATTTGAAGAATCAAAACTTGAATGAAGTGAAATGGTTTTGTGAGAACGCTAGTAGAAACAAGTAAGGAGAGAAATGTTGAATGTGTTTAAAGTAACGTTAAAACGAAAGCTCAATTTTCAAAAACAAAACTAAAGAAGCAATCAATGGCGATATGAAAAGCGAAAAGTTGAGCGTTTTAATAAGAGCAAATAAATGACAAGAAAAGCAGCCATTTATTATTTGCAAATTGACTAGCAATATAAACGAGAATCAACAACGAATGATTAGTGTATTGACATTGGAATGATAGTTTAAACATATCACAGTCAATGCTCGATATTGGCACTGTTGGTTTGTAAGTCTTTGGCTTCGATCAACATTCTGTTCCCTTCTTGCTTTAACTGCCAGCGATTGCCCGAGATTCATTTAACGTTTTCGTGTTACTAGCATTAAATCTGTCCATAATTACTCCAGAGTTCACGCCATATGGACGAAGGTGATAAATAAGATATTCCAAGACATACATCATATTGGGCGAAACATAGTGAAACGAGATGGCTGTGTCACTACAACAATTCATTCCCTAAACAGAAGTACTAAATGTTAATTGATGTTCGTTTGTGTTAAGTTCACCTCTTCTGAGGGATAGAAAATATATTTCCAGTACCAAAAATCTTTGTTCACATGCCCTGGAATCAAATGATGTTCGGGAACAAATGGAAAAAATCGACCTCTGCCAAGACTGTCGCGAGAATCACCTGCTTCAACTCCTAACGCTTCCATGCATTTGCCCATTCCGACGTCTTCAGCACCTTCTTCATGATCTTCCTTGCACTCCGATGGATGGTGTAGGCTCATACCTCTTTCGACGAATCTTGTGAGGGCAGCTTTGCTGAGAACATATCCGGCACCTATTTGAAAGAATTGATCAAGTGCACACTGCATAAATGCCTAACCTCCACTCATGTATCCTTGTTTCACATATGGCTTAAACTTGCAACCAAAATAAATGGGCTTTGACTTATTTTGAGATTGTAGAAAGTAGCGCAAGTTTTCAACTATTACATATGTATCATCATCTGCTTTCATGAACCAATCTGCGTCATTTAAGTGATGCTTGTAGACGTAGGCAAAAGCTGCCCGCGTTTTCGCCCATAGAAAATTTCTACCCTCCTGAACATTTAACTTGACAGTAGGAAGCTTCGAGTCTGATTCCGAGCTCATGAGCAGTAATTTATTGCACCTTCGTCCCCACGTAAGTTTTACATGTTTCGCTTTGGTTTCGTGATTTTTCGGACTGGTCATTATCCAACATAAAACGCGCACTTTTTTCTCCACTTCTTTCGCCAACACATTTTCGCCTAAAAATAAGAATTCAAAATAAATTCTTTAGTGTTTGAGCGTATTCAAAACTTCAGCCCACAAATTTTCATGTCACACTTTTGACGCATCCGTGACACAATTTCGCTTTCAAATTAAACAAAACAGCGGAAAAACAAAAGCCGCACTCCTTCTTTCTTACTCGATCTCTAATTTTGTTCACCTAATTTTGTGCAGATACAAAATTAAGTTTAAAACTTAAACATCCTTAAAATTTAATTATGATGTGCTGCTCTGAACAAAAAATGTCGCTCATTTTATGTCGAAAGCTTCGCGCATAGAGCAACTTTTTCTGTCCAACATTCTATTTTGATAGCTTATCTTTTAATAAAAAATTTGCATAAAAATTGCGAACAAAATTTAGGTAGAAAGAAAACAAAACAATTGAAGGCAAAGTTTAATTGCGACACTTAAATATGCGATCGTTTTCAATAGAATTTTGAATTTTACTGATAAGAAGATCAAGAAGGTGAGCCAAAGTATAAAGTTAAAGCTAATTAGATCATCCTCGAGATCATCCTAACGAAACTTTAGAATAAATGGAAAAAAAATGCAGACTTTGAAGTTTTCATCGTGACCGTAATGATCAATTTATTGCAGGTAGGTGGATTGAAACATGGCTGGTTATTTTAGACTCAAAAAGAATAGATGTAAAGGAAATGATGACAAAGAGTGACATTGAGCTTCTTTAAAAAACTCAATCTTTACACCTTCAAGTGTTTACTTGATAGAAAAAAGTATGAAAATTGTTAAAATGACGAAAATGTTAAAATCAACATAATCAATGTGACTTAACAAAACAGAAGAAAATTAGATCATAAAAGGAAAAGCTCAAATAAACATTCAAAACACTACTCACATAAAATAGTTTAAAGAAACAAATCGATGAGAAATTACATAAATCCACTTCCCTGTTTATTAAAAACAATTCACTAGAAAACTTTAAATCATTTCCTCTGTTTTTCTTTACGCTCATTTTGATTTTCGAGTGAACAATATAAAGTTTGGAAATAATTTTCGTTCACAAGAAAAGTAAAATGTTTAAAGTGAGATTGTTTAATTGTTTGCGATGAAATGAATAAATCAATTGCCGCGTTTTAATGAAGCTTTTAGCAATAGTTTCTCTCCTCATTTTCTGCTTATTTTTTCTTGCGCTCATTTTTTGTTGATGTTCTTGAATTTCAAGAAAAATTAATGTCACTTTTGATTAATTTTCTCACTTTGATATCATCTTAAATTTTTATCAGTAATGCGAAATTTTTCTAATTAGAACAATACGTAAAATAATACGCTGTAAGATAGACAAAGTATTTACAAAAACTGTAGCGCTTTTTGAAATTTTTAATTTCTTAATTAGCAAAGTCGAATTCAGAAAGTCTCTTGAATTTTTTTATTATGCTTCTTAAATGCAGAAAAAAATAAGGTTGAACTAATTTGTCAAATGAATGTTGATTATTTCGAATTCGTAAGTGAGAGAAATAGTAAATGCTTAAAAATTTTTGCGTCATTTTTTCGTGTTTATACCTTTTGAATTCAAAGATATCAAGAAAAAATTTGTATTTAAAGTAGCGATTGACAAAAGCTACCTATTGATGATTTTGATTAATGAAAACACTATTTTAGCAGCTGACTTATTTTGATGTTTTATTTTAAGATAAATTCATTTTAAAATGCTTATCCTCTTGAATCTAATGAATTTAAATGATTTTTATTTAACTTCGACTTACAATCTGAACACAAACAAAACTAAACGAATAAGGTAGATTTATTTGTTTTGGCTGGTCAAAACGAAAAAGTTTACAAAAATTAAAATTTGTAAAAAAATAATAAATATGATTTTTGTTAAGTGCTAATTCGTAATAAAGTTCATTCAATATTGGTCTGATTGAGCAATATAAAACGATTCTTTAAGAATACATTAGTTACATTCTGTTAGATTTTTTTGTATGAATTGATGATCAAAAAGCAATACGAGCATACTTCAATTTAAGTTTAACTATCTCAAAAGTAAGTCATGTAATTCTAATATAAGCTATTTATTAATTCTAATACACCACAAATCGATTTTTGCCAAATTAAAGAATATCGATCATAAATGTTATAGGGATTTAAAGTTTTATTAATATCTCATTACTTTAATCGTGTTTTTAAAATCAAATTTCATGAATTCAAATGAATTTTAATGTTGAAAATAATTTAAAAACACTCAAAATTTTTAAGCTGAAGGATAATACGTCATATTTTAAATCTAAAATATAAGCTTATAATAAAGCTCTCTAAGTAAAGAAAAAATTAAAGTTTATTCTAAAAATGCATTCGTTTTCAATCGTTAGAACTAACCAAAACACGATTTTAAAATAATTTTCAAACATTGCATCTAAACTGCGTTTGAAAACTCGTTTATCGCAAAAAAAGAAACTCATAAGAAATTAAAATTATCGTGAGTTATTACTGCTTATCAATAGTCTGATCATTTAAAATGCATAAATCTGAAACTTAAGTCTTGTTTTTTTTAATTTTGAAAAAATGTTTCAAATCAACGATAAATTTGTTAATCAAATGACACTTTCCAGACTCAGATTTTAACATTTAAAATTCGACGGTTTAGTGGAGCCATAAGAAATTAAATTAATTCTTGTTGCTGTGACACTCAAAGTTCAAAATTGGCTCCTATGATTTCTGCGGAGCTTTCAGAAAAATGTACAAAGATAAATTTTATGCGTTTCTGATTATAAATAATTTTTAAAAATTTAAAACTAATGTAATGTGAATAGGTAAACCTCTTTTATTTTTTATACTTGTTACGAAGTTACTACGATTGAAAAATGTTTTTCTTCTTATTTTATATTAGAACAATAAATAAATGAGCAGATAAGTAAATGAGAAATTGAATGAATGAGCAAACTTAGAAGCGAATTATGTAAGAATGAAAACATTTTCATCGCCTAAAGTGAATCCGAAGAAAAATTGGCTTCAAAAAAGAGTTTGTTCAAAATCAAAATCAACAATTGCATTCACTTGACACGAGGATGTGGTTGCAACATGTAAATGTTGAAGGCATTTAACTCAAATTACTTAATCGTAGTTACTAGTCGACAAAATTAAAAAAATTATGAATTAACATCTTTTAATAAAAATAAATGCAAATTATTTGTGATTTATTGATCAAAGGTCTAACTTTGAATTAAATATAGTAAAAAGTAAGCATGAAAAAAATAAAATTTAACAAAACAAAGAAAAGACGCACTTTTAATTTTTATGAAACCTGCGCAATATGAGGAATATTTTGAATATTTTGTGTAATCATTCATGAAAATGCAAATTCGAGATTTTTATTTTACTTTTCGTGACTAAATGAAGGTCTGCAGCGGTTGCTGATGCAATTCAATTTTGTGCGAAAATCTTTTCTCACTTATGCAATAACTTAGACTCAGACTGGAAGCAAGCGAATTATGAAAATATAATTTACATACGCAGTTATTGTTGTTTTGAAAGCACACTTTTGCAGCTTTTACTCTGATAAAATATTCAGAATAAAAAGCCTGTTGCAAATTGAAAAGCAACAGCTGTCGAATAAATAATCAATTCACGAATTTTTCGATTGTTTTTGATCATCAACAGCGTTTGTTTTTCATTTTTTTGAAAAAAATTGTATTTGGATAATTTTCCGCAAAATTAACGTGTTTTCAAGTAAAGCAAAAATAATCATTTACCGCGATGAAAAGGTTCGTCATCATTATGCTGGGAGACAAGATTATCTGGAGCCTGCTGGGACCAATCGAAATCGCGATGATCATGCATATCACTGTGATATCTTTGCGTTGTTAAATAATATGAGTTGCCCAAAAAGTCGATTTTCTCCCAGGTGACAACGCTTAACAATAAATACGCAAAGCTAAATCCAAATGTCATACCAACAGCGAGTGTCAAAATGAAACTTTTTGAAAATCGCGAATGACTTGCGATCACAATCGGCTTCATATTAATTGTCATCTTTTTCGATGCATTAGTTAAAGCATCAATCGACATCTGTAAAGAAAAGTGGATGCAAATAAAATTTGTAAAATAATTCGCTGTTTAAAATGAAGCAAGTGTGTGAAAACAAAATTAAAACAATTGTTTTTGAGAAGCTTGTATTTCATATTCTCAAACATCGCTTTGTTATAATCATCGATTCACTCATATAATCTGACTCGCTTTTAAAACGTCAGCCTTTTTCTTAAACAATACGAGACAAACAATGAGTTCGTGACAAAGGTAAGAGAAGCGAAAAATGTATCTTCTTTCATTTTCAATAGAAAGTATGAAAGACAGACTGGAGTCCAATCTATTTTTACCTGCGAAGAAAACGGAAAAACTGAGCAACAATTTTAAAACAGTCACATCTACACTTTAAATTGCTTTTGGCAAAAAAGTTGGTGTGTTCAGTTTAAAAAATAGTTAAATATGCCGAAAAGTGATGCGACCTTATTTCGAATTGGAGACAATCGGTTGTTTCGCAGGAAAATGAAGCTGAGCAAAAGCGACGATGCCATTTTATTTGAAACAACTTGCGCGGAGATAATTAAGATTCTGAGCGACAAATTCAATTGAAAAATCGTGTTTTTTTCAGGTAAATAAATACGAAAGTCACTTTGTACACTCAAAAAAATGTGTCCAAAAAATCTTTTCGCCTCACTTAAAACGTTTTCTACTGCAAAGCAATGAATTACAAGATTTTTTTTGAACAAGAATGTACCACAAATAAAGAATTTAAACATAAAAACTCTTTTAGGCCCATAAAAAGATTTATTTCATTAAAAGCTCTTGCTATTATTTGTTAATGTGATAATCTTTTTTAAAAAATTGATAAAAAAGGAATATTATGAGACAGAAATGTATGATAAAGCTTCGTAACACAAGGAGATTTGATAAAATGACTTTTTAAAAAGATTTTCATGCGAAAAACATGTGAACGCTTCTGAAATCTCAATGCAATTACTTGAATTGTAATGAAGAGTTGTGAAGTTAGGTGTGAAAAAGAAAATTCTTTAAAAGGCTTTCAAAACTCTTGATAAATTGTAGAGC
>NCKU01004407.1:0-12369 GCA_003675995.1 Dinothrombium tinctorium | reverse complement strand
AATTTTATCAATAGAAAAGATCACATTTATACTCATTTTGAGAGTAGATTTTATAATTAGTAGAAAAAAATTTAGAAAAAAGTTTGCTTATGAAAGACTCCATGTACTTTCGACGTTTTTATTTTCATTGTTTCTGTTTGATGCTTGTTTGTTCCAGTTTGGCTTTCAACTATAATTAAACTAACTAGATGATATTCATTTGTAGAAAGTTTCATTCATTTTTAAAGTTGAGAAGAGGCTAAAATTTAATCGAGAATGCAGCTATTCATCTCACTGCTCGCGCGAGAAAAGTTGTTTCACACTTATCGACTTATTTTCGGCAAAGATTGTTAAGTGTGAAAATAAAAAGTGAAATTCTTCGTCTCCAAAGTAAGTTGAACGAGTACTTTCGCTTTATTTTGCACAACCTGTATTTATATCATCCTTGAGAATTTCCCATTTTAATTACTTTTTACCCTCTAGATATAGAGACGAACAAATTAATTTTTATTTTCAAGTTCGTGCTAAAATAATCGTTAAAATCGTTTTTATAGAAATAACGACGTCAAAATTTTGCAATTTTTAATTATTGGTCTAGCATGATTTTCTGATAACATCAAACTTAAGCTCAAATTTCCTTTAACGATTAAAAACGAAGATAAAAAATTAGCGCGTTCAAAGTGAAGAAAATTGAAGGGGAAAACGGAAAAATTCGAAAATATATTTTAGATAAGACGCGACATTTGAAATAAAAAAGAGTCAATCAAAGTTTTGCCTAGCAGATTCTTGTTACAGAGACTATTAATATTTATTCCAAATGCGATTTACCTTTTACTTGCAAATTTGGTTCTGTAAAAATGAAATTTACGAATAAAAGCTAAATGATTGGTGAAAATTTGCGTAGAATAGCGATTAGCGTATTATCCGGTGGTTTTTGTCAGATCGCGCAGCAGTTATTTTAGGTTGGGAGTATGATTGAGGTTAATCATCGAAATGAAAGTTATGAGCATGAAATTGGAGTGAAAAAAAATAGCGAAGGTATGTAAAACAGACGCAACTAAAAAATTTCTTAAATGTGAAGCTTTTCAAAATAGAAATTAAATAAACGAGAACAAATTTGAGATGATTTTGAGGCTTTCACTTTACTCAAGTTTTATTTGACTTTATTATATACTATAAAAATAAAAAAAATTGAACATTTTGGGATTCTTTTGAACATTTTAAATAATGAATAGTATTAATAAATAGTGATAATCACAAATTTTACGACACATTTGCAGATTGTGACTATCGCTTCTCGTATATGAATCGAGCATAAGCAAACAAAAATATTCAAAAAAATTTTTAAATCGGGGAATTTTTGCTGAATCGAAAAAGGTGCCTCGATGAAGTAATGCAGTTATCAAAAAGTTTGATCATTTTCGCTTTCCCGTTTTAAAGTTGTGTAAGTCGCGACTATTTTTGATTCGCGTAAATTTAATCGAAAAAATGGAATTTTTTCGGCTTTCGGTCTCCTGTTTCAATAGAAAATTAAATTCGAAAATTTCAAAATATAAGTTTGCTCTTATTATAAGCTGTGATATTGTCGACTCGATAAATTATTTTAACTGAAAATTTAAATTAAATTTAAAATAACTTAAGCAATTAAAGTAATTGAAAATTTGCTTAATGAATTTTTAATTTTAAAAACATATCAACTTAATGCATGTTGAATTTGCATTTTTCAAGCGGACATTTATGACGTTACTGGTTCTGGATTTCGTGTTTTTGGAAATTTTGTATGAATGCCTTCAAAGATTCGAAGCTATGCACCAAAATTACCTTTTGTTAACGTTGTAATTTTTGTTACATAGCTTTGTATCTTCAATGGTATTCTTGAAACTATGGAAAAACAACTTTAAATGCTGAGTTTAAGTGTTAATAAATCACTCGCGTTGTGATCAAATGCAATTGAAGATGGCTGCTTGGTAGTATCAGCGGAATGAATCCTGGCAAACTTTTTTCGAGAAAGTTATGTTCTAAAACTGGAGATTGAATTCCTTAGCGTTGCCTGGTTCGCACTTCTACCGAAAAAAATTCACCGATTTTTTTTACTTTAGTAATTATGTTTGAAATTCTTGATTTTACCTTCTTCGTATTTTTTTCTGCATAACTATTTTTTGAACAAGCGAAACCAGCTTATAAAAACATGGAAAACAAGAAATTTGAGGCAGAAAATTGTGAAAGAATTGAGAAGTTTAGAGAAAAATTAAGAAATAATAATCAGTTTAAAATGTTAAACCAAAGTTTGTAAACATAAGAATATGAAGATACGTTTCTTCAAAAGAAATAATTTTCAGTGAAGGATACACAAAATTAACTTGAGTAACACACGTGAAAATTAAATTAAATCATTACTTTTACAGCTTCATGCATATTAATTTTCTATTTTTTTCAGCTAAAACGGATTTTAAAAGCCAGCTTTAATGACAGAGATTGAAAATTAATATGCATGATGTTGTAGATTGAATTTTTTTCTTCGCAATAAGCTCGTAAATATATTTGCAACATTTCTTTTACTTTTACACAAATTAAAAGTAAATTATTAACATACTTCAAGCGAAAACAACCGCCTAATGAACATTCGTAGAAATGTATTTCGAATATGTATAAAGCGTCCGAAATTTTTGTGCATCGCCATTTTTACTGCGTTAATATTTTCGAAATATTAATTAAAATTTTAGAATCGTGAATTTTTAACTTATTTTCGAAAGCATTTTTATCATCAATCCACATTTACTCATGTTTTAAACGCACATTAAGCGCTTATCCGAGTGAGTTAATTCAAAAAGGAAATTGTATTAACGTTTCAAAATAAAATATTTCGATTATCGAAAGTGAGTTTAACTGAAAAGCATCTTTACCTACACGCTTAATTCATTGTGTGCTTTGCAGTTAAGCTCAGTTTTCGATTATCGAAATATTTTATTTTGACTGCTGCATCTTTCTCGTGTTCAAGCTGCAAAGATGACGCTACTGAGTCGATGAGAATGAGAATCGAAAGTTTTTGGCCTCTCGTCTCTTCTCGCAGTGTTTGTATTTTGAAAACGCAGCTTTGCTTTTATGTTGAAAACGAATGAAAGTTTAGCATTTGCATTTAGAACGCGGAGTACGCGCAAGCATCACGCGTCCATAGTTAAGCTCTCGCTCTCTGTGTCGCATTCTCCGTTCTTCAATTTATTAATGCGTTCCGCACAGCGTGCAAAAAGCTTTGATAATTATTTTCAAGTTTCACTCGAATTTGAATTTCAAATGTTGCGCGAATATCAATATGAAGTGAAGCGTTGTTTTTTCGAAAGTAGCGAGTTTTAAAAAGTTAATTGATTAGTTTTTTTTTTGTTATTATTGCAACAGTGAGATACTTTGACGGTTTGAAAGCGAAATGAATATTTAAGCAGTGATCACTTTGTATAATGCACTTAAGTCGAAGCAACTTTTTTTCTCCGTTATCGCGCTCTTACCGCTTTCATCTTGACATCAATTTCTTAGTTGCGTTTTATTAAGAAAGCAAAGCACCACAATTTGTGTGTTTACTTAGTTAACTGCTGAGAGAGCGAGAGAGAGAGAAAAATGTTATCTCAACGTGTTCACCACTTTTTTTGCGAGTTTACTACTACTGTGTAAATGTTAGCTTTTCGCTAGTAATTCGACTGACTCTCTTCTCTCTCTCTTTCCTCTCGCTTCTCTATGCTCGAAGTCGAGTACTCGCGATCAGCGCTTCTATGTAAATTAAGTACATAGTTGTCGCTGTAACTGTGTATTGATTTGCTGCGTGCGAACTAAGCTTTTTATTTTATTACTCAATTAAAAGCAAATAAAGAAGAAGAAAAAGAAGAGAGCGAAAGCGAATCGAATGAGAGTACGCGCCGTACGAAATGCAAAATTGTGTTTGTAATGGAGATCGAAATTAAGCAAATCAAGTTAAATGCATTGATTGCGCGTTTGCGGTCGATTATTCTTTTGCTTTTCTTTATATTTACTGGTAAGTGAAATGAATTTTGAATAATTTAAAACTTTCTTCTCTGCACGTTTCTAACTTCTTATTCATTTTCTTTTCGAATTGAAAACATAAATTTTAAAACAGACAAAAACTTTTTAAATTGAAAAACTTTTCACAATGTTTTATGTATTGCTTTGAAATTTTTTATTTTTTATTTTTCGAAATCTAAATTTATTTTATGCATAAGTAAAGTTCGCTGAAATAATTCAAAGCGAAATTTTTACAACTGTCGGAAAGCAGAAATGAAACGACGATTTATTTTGCCAATAATCAAAGAAAGAGGAGCAAAATAAATGTAAGCAAAATTTATATGCGGCAAATGTTTATTTCGAATAATCATAAATATACATCATTCAAACTAGGAAGCAATAAAAAAATTAAATTTTTGCATTAGATTCTATGTTTTTAATAAAAATAAAAACAGTAATATGATAAAATCATAAAATTAGTGGTTGAAGATCTTATCTACGTACTTATTTTGTTAAAATAGGCGATAAAAAGCTAGAAAAAAAATCTAAAGATAAATAAATCAAAATTAATTTTGCTTTAAATGTATTTTGTCACAAATATTTTTAACAAACAAAAGCCGAAAGCAAAGAAAAATCTGAACAAAGTTTCTAAGTTCTTGCATTTTCATTCAACTTTTGCCCAGAAATGAAATATTTTTTACACTCGCTAATTTCATTATTCTATTCGCTTATCTCTCGAAACTATGCTTATTCTATTCACTGCATTCTCTATCTTCTTTTTTTTAACTTACGGCTAAATTGGTGAAAATTGAGCGCATAGTCTCTTAGCAAAAAAATGCATTCTTTGCGTTTCTATTTGTCTATTTACTGGCGAACAGTTTTCTTTGCTTTAAACCAAAATGATTTCAGTGCTTAAATTTTCTTTACTATAACTTTGTTCTCAAAATGCATTTTTACGATCAATAATTTTCGATTTAAATCACGAAATTGTGTCTATTTTCATTCAACCATTTTGAGATTATTGAAATTACCATTAGCGTGTCTCACACGCGAAATGAGCTTATAATTCAACGTCGTATAATTTATTGAATTTAATTTATTTAACCATTTTCGTTTGAAATATTTAATACATGTAATATTGTAAAACTTATACAGTCAGCAAAAAACATAGAGAAACAAAATCGGCTTAGTAAGCGAAAAAATAGCCTTAAAAGCTGATTAAAATATTGAATTCTATTGCGGACGCAATTTTGTACGAAGAATAAATCGAATTAATAGAGTCGAGCGAAAATTAATCGGATACTAATTAAAATCTTTTTAAAACAGACTCATTAAACATTATGTTAACAAATATGTTCAGTGCAAAGTTTTTGTTTGTTTCTTATCTTTCACTGTTAAAAATTTTCGATATTGGAACTCAATTTCCTCTTTTTCTTTTGACAATAGCTATTTGCATCTTCACATTCAACCGAACAACTAATGAATAGAAAATCTCGCTGTCATTTAAATTAAATTTAGACATTTTGCGTGAATAAGATTGTAGCGTTTTTAAGCGATTAGAAGCAAATTTATTCAAAATTCATTAAAGGCTATTGTTTTCTAGCAACAACACAATTGAAATTCCTTAAATCTTATCATTTGCGAACATTAAAGCTTTTTTCTTTTACTATTTTTCACAAAAGTGTCTCATTAATTTGATTATACACTTGAAATGATTTGTTTTTCATTAATTACAAAAAAAGCTTAATTTTAATTGATTGAGAAGTCAGCCATAAATATCAATTAATTTCAGAATATAATGTTTCGAAAAGTTCTGAGAGAAAAGTGTGATTTGTTTTAACTTTGCAGAACAAAAAAAAACACAAAGTTTAACTTTTGTTATAAGATAAAGAAAAAAAATTAAATTAAACGCGCTTTATTAAGTTTAATTTGGATGATAGAAATGTCTAAGTAAAGCTTGCTAATTAAGTGTCAAAACTTTATACTTTGTTTTGCTTTTCATTTTGTCTCATGAAAATTTCAAACGAGAGCTTGTTTAATTCTCGCCGCGACCATATTTCACGTAGCGGTGAAAACGATAATATTTATCTTACTTATTAAGCAAAATAAACCAAATTTAATTTTAGTGTTTTAAATGCGAAAAGAATTTTTATTTTATAATTGCGAAATGATTTTATTGAAACAACAACAACACAACTTTCGCGGATTTGCATATTCGTCAAAAGTAAAAATTATGAATGCAATTTCATAATCACGGCTAACGGCGGTTAAATCATGCGAATTATGCGTTCTACTCGTAGGTACGGTGAATTCAATTCGCTTGACACGCATAAGTGCCCCATCACCAGTGATATTTGGCGATAGTTTTTGGCTCAATTGCAGCTTCGATTTAGAAAACGATGGACTCTATTCGATCAAATGGTACAAATTAGTGAATGGCTCGAAAGGCGTTGAATTTTATCGCTTTTTACCGAACGAAATACCCCAAACACAAGTTTATAATTTAACCGGCATTCACTTGAATGTAAGTTTATTTGAAATTCAATTTTTAATTTTTTTATTTTTCATTTCATTGTATTTCAATTGAATTATTTTATATATCACGCAATAAAATTATTGAAATCGCGAAATTGCATTTCATTTTAAGCTTGAAATTGAAAAACTTTTTTTTACAAATTACTTTCAAAAATAGAAAAAGAATTAAAAATTTTTTAATTAATCGATAAAAGTAATTTAAAATTTTATTTCCTGATTTTAAAATGTGTTTGAAAATTAGTTTCACGTGAAATATGTTTAAATTTCGAATTCATAGGTTTTCAAAAATTTTTTAAACAAAATTATTTAAATCAATAAATCAGTTTGCGTAAAAGTTGAATAGAAAGCAAAACAGAAGAGAAATGCTTTCTCAGCATGAAAAAGAAGAATCCATAGAACACTGTCAATTTAATTTTCGTCGGTTTTTTATTTTATTTTGCTTTGTTTGCTGTTAAAACCGTGAAAACGTGATATAAAGTGAAATATATTAGATTATACGAATAAATATATAAAAATATTTCTCATCGATCACATTAACCGCGTTATTATTTTTTTGACACGCTTTTTCTTATAAAAATAGCCTCAAAAATCGAATCACGGAAACGTTTATCTTTGGAAAAGTGACTTTCACACGGAAGGAATTTACAGATGCGAAGTGTCCGGCGAATCGCCATCGTTTCAAACTGTTCACAAAGATTGTGAAATTAAAATACTTTGTAAGTTTCTCTTCTTTCGCTTTCTACAATTCTTTAAACAATTGAGAAACTAAATTTCAATTTAATATTTTTTTTTCTCTTATAATTTTTATTTTATTTTTCTTCATCTTTAAAATTTACGGTCGATGAAGATAAATAATAGTAACAAAGTTTTAGAATTTTAAATCACTTCATCGAAATGAATTCGAGCGGAGATTTTACGCTAGAAAATTTTTTTTCAACAAATCAAAATCGAAACATTTTTCATCAGTCTCTGTAGTTGCTTGATTCTGGGCATTATTTTACCAGAAAGTAGATCTTTTTTTTTGCTTTTAAAATTCATCGAAAAAGCCAAAGAATTTTAACGAATTCGTAGCACGGGTTTGTAACAGAACAGAATGTTGAAAGAAGTTGAGAAAAACATAAAAGGATTCAAGTCGTTTTGTTCAAAATGACTTTCTTTCTGAGAATTTATCGGAAGCAATATTTTCAAAAGCAAAGTTGCATCTTCTTTAAGAAATACTTTGCGTTCCGCGGTTTTTATTCTCACTCAAAACAATTTAACGCTTTTAAATGAGCTCAATATGTATTCATCGCTCGGTGCGAAAGATAAAAGCTTCTTCTTCGCTTTAACACGCTTTTATTTATTTTTTTATAGATGCTGCGACTTCTGATACTCTAAAAGCTGAGGCGTTTATTTTGCGTATAAAATTTCATTTAAAACTTTTCGAATAAATTTAATATTCGAGCAATTGAAAAAAAAATCGCTTAAATAAGTAAATTAATACTTTAAAATACAAGTTTAAAATATTCAATTTTAAGATTTACATATACTCAAAATATTAAATATTTAAACTCGCTCGATTCGTGTTAGCGTTGAAGAAAAAAGATTAAATAAAAATTTCTCACCGTTACATTGAAAATAGTGACTTTTAAATTCAATGTAATTCAATCTTTAACCAAGTAAAAATCCCATAAAACGATTAACGTCAGTGTTTCTTTTACGTTTTCTTTTTTAAGTTCGAGGCTATTGCGTTAAAATTTCGATTTTACTTTCATGTGAACGCATTCCATTTAGCTTAGCTTATCTACAAATCTTAAAAAAATTTGTTCACATTTATTTCTGCTTTTCAAGTCTTTTTTAAAACGTTTTAAAAGATTTAGCGAAGTAGCGAAAACTTCATAACTAATTTAATCGCGATTGAATTTCAAATTTTAATTGCAAAAAATATTTCGCGCGCGTATCTCTTCAAGTGATAAATTAGAGTAAATATTTGAAGTGAACACGGAAAAAGCATTCGTTAGAAGCGAAAAAAGTTGTCGCAGAAGAAGTGAAGAAGGCATTGAAATAAGAAGCTAAATTAATTGAGTCTTGATAGAAAATCAATCTTCACAATGATTTCACGCGAATGCTTATTTCCACTGTTAATCATTTACATAAACTTTCTTTAATCATTGCAGCTTTAAGAAGCCAAATTCTTTACATTTCAAGTTGAGTTTTACGTTAATCACTCGGCGAATATAAAACGAGACCGCAATCAAATGATGACCGCGTATTAGACGAACGTTGGCGATGATTTATTTTACACTATTGCGAGGGTGATATTTTCAACGAATAAAATACATTTAAGCATCGATCGAACAGTAAAACTGATCGCTTACAAACGCAAACCGAATTCCATTCAAAGCCAATACGATTAGCGAATTTTATTCACACTCGGCGCTTAAATCACGCGCTGTTAAACTGCACTCAATTTGATGAAACTATCCATCAGTTAAATAACAATTTATTTCAAGAGAAAAATGAGAATTGTGATACTTAAGTTCACTTTAGCTACTTTTCAAGCTTGACAAATGAATTTTTGTTTCCGCTCTATCTCTCGTTTTCTCGCTCCAAACTCAAGCTCTCGCTTCACGTGCCTAATGATACACCATCAAGCTGTTAAAACATTCATCGCATTACACGGCACGCGTCTCGTATGCTGACTAGCGAAATTTAAATGCTCGACACAACTCGCGTAGATCGTTTGCATTCTTTAAAGTTTGTTTTCTCATCTCTTTTTGCAGGCGTAAAAATATCTCTCGCTTTGCATCTTTCTTTTGACACAAACACAGCTTAGTTTTTAAATGTTTTCAAGCGAATTAAGAAAATGATCGAAAACGAGCGAACATTCGAGAGTCGAAAATATGAACGCGAAATTTGTGTTTGCAAATTTTTTTTGAAAACATTTACTTCTCGCGAACGACTTTTGCTGAAAAGATAAATTAGCGCAATGATGTATTTAATGTTTGGACATTTTTTAAAAGTTAGTTTCACGCTTTGAAAAGCTCTAATTTTAACGCACGAGGCTTCTAAAGCGAGAAACACTTTGAAATGAGTCATTTTTTATTTTGAAAAGTTTTTCAGGGTAAAAAAGCGAGAAGAGAGAATTTAAAAATTACTTTTTCACAGCCTGCGTAGCGCGAAATAAATTTTTAAAAACAAGAGAAACGCGCCAAAGTATGAAATACAAAAGTATGAAACCGCTGCTTGAATGAGACTCACACGAGCGACATGCATTCAGGCGTTTCGCTTCTACATCACGCAATTAAGTGTACAATGCACCTGGACAAGCGACGTGTGGTTGCGGCTTTGTGGCGAAAGAGTGAATGAAATGAATAAATGCATGAAAAGAGCGCAAAAAAGCAAAAGAAAGGAGGAAACATTTATTCGCTCGTTGCACGCTGCTGCAATTTGTCCGAAAGCGACATTTGTTTTTCGCATTTCGTGCTAGCAAAATAACAGAGAAAGAGAGAGAGAAACAGACTCGCCTACACATTGGCGCGTTTTGCGTGTGCAGTTTTTTTTTATTTTCTACTCGCTAAAATAGCGTAAAAAAACATAAAATAGCTTAATTTAAAGTGCCGCTGTTATGTTAAGCGAGCGAGCAATTGCTTTTGCACGCTATCACTACTATCCATCTGCCTGCCTTTACTGCGAGCGATGATAAAGTGAATGAATGCTGTATATGTGAAGGCAGCTCTTAGCAATCTCTTTCTCTTCTCTTCTCTCTTTTCTACTCTCTACTCTGTTACTGCTTCACAAATAAGTTTAAAACTCTAAAAGATTTTTATTTTAACGCGAAAATTGTGTCACTTTTGCTAGAAAAGGAAAATTCTTTTACAATACATAATAGAGTGTAAAGAGAAGCGAGTGAATAAAAATTGAACCGTTCATTCTCAGTGATCACAAATGTAAGCTCGTAAGCGTTATGCAATCGTTACGTTCGCTAAAAATTATCGATAATTCGGTGAAAAAAGGAGACAAATTTCCAATTTAACTATAGAAAAAGATCACACACATAATTGTAGTTTGTCTCGTGTGGATAAAAGAAAGAAACAAAATCATTTTTCACGCTTAATAACTAAATTAGCGAATTGAATTTGCATTTACTTACATCAGTCGCACATTTTTGCAGCTAACAAACTATTTGACAGCTTTATTCTCTATCTTGAATTTTTCACTTCGTTGCATTAATCATTTCATTTAATTTCTAACAAAATTAAAAAATTAAACAATTTTTGAAAATGAGCGAAACATTTTTTTTTAACAGACAGCTGATGTCAAAATGTTTTGCGATAATTTACATTTAAAAATGTTGGTTTTGCATGGATAAGATAGCAAAACATTCTGGAAAGAACTGTACGAAAATAAGCTTGAAAATAAGCGATGAGCGAAGGCTCAAATGATGATTAAAAGTGAGCGAAATTAAACTTCAAACCTCTCCAAATAAATATACTCATAATCATAAATTTATTTTGCTTTTGCAAAATTCATTTTCTGTTGTACAAATATGCAACAGATTCGGTTTAATATTTTAAATGAAATAAAAAATTTATTTCCGCAAAACTCTGAAACATCTGAAGTGGATTTAGACTGAAATGTGTGGAGAGAAAATTACAGAAATCATTTTACAAATATCTACCATAGGTATTAACATTCGAGTGATTATTTGCAGTGAAAAGTTACTTGTTATACTTTAATCACCAAATGTGTACGATTAAATGTCTCTATAAATATTAATTAACTGCTGCAAGCACTTTGAAACTATAAATCTACTAATTGATCGAAGAGTTTTCTGCGCTTTTACTCTTCATTACTTATTTAAAAAAATCAAAAACCCAATCAAAGAACGTATTAACATGAGTGTCGAATTTCGACGATGTTATTGCTTTAAAAGAAATTCTGAAACAAACACAAGCATTACAAGCTTACTTTGCAAAAGAGGTCAATCATTAGTTAAATTGATATTCTTTGCATACACAATGTGTGTACTCATAAATTATCGTAAGAAAACAATCGTTGAGCATTATTCAACTTCTTTTTCTTCAATCAAATTAACAATCTTTCCACAGACTTGCCCGAAAGTGGACCAACATTGTTAAATAAAGAAGAGCATTACAGAATCGGCGATTTAGTGAATGTTACGTGCAAAACTGTCGACTCGAGACCGATGGTCACGTTCCGATGGTATATAAATGGTGAACAAATACGCAGAGATCACATTTACGCGATTAATTCGTACTCACAAAATTCGCACACATTTCAAAATAAACGTTTGAAAAATTCTTTATCGCAGCTTCATTTTTACATTCAAGAATCGCATTTTCTCTCCGATCAATTGAATATTCGTTGCGATGCTTTTATATTGCAAAATTATACAATTAGTTCTGAGCTATTCATTATTTACGATCAAAGCAAATCAACATTTTATACAGGTGAGTGAACGTGAAATTTCAATTTAGTTGCCTTTTAGTCTACTACCTGTTCAAAAAGAAAGTTGTACATTTTTAAAATCAAAATAACTTTTTACAGCATTTGAATACCAAAATCATTCTTTCATTAAAATAGAGAACAGAATTTTACCTTTAAATGTTTAATTAAAAAGATGAAACAGAAAATTACAGTTTTCGAGTAAAATTTGAGCAAAAATTTGAAAAATCAAATCTCATAGGTTTTTGCTGAAGTGAAAATGCGCGTTTTAATTGTTACCATTTACCAATAAAACAAGTGTGAAACAAAGTGTAGACAATTTGTTTGAATTTTAACATTCAATGTGTCCACCTTCACGGAAAATTACTTCTTATAATCTTTTTTGCCATCTTTTGATAC
>NCKU01004406.1:0-12369 GCA_003675995.1 Dinothrombium tinctorium | reverse complement strand
TTTTTAATTTCTCAAAAAATTGAAAAATCTTTTAACGACCTTTACTATGCAAAATAGTGATAAAAGTAAAGTTTTAAATTAAGCAGCAAGATTTCCTCTTGAATAATATGTAAGTACTTCTAATTAAATTGCTTCATTTATTTTCAATTTGCAAACAAAAATGCGAATCAAATATTGAACGATATTCATCTTTAAAAATCAAACATGAGCGTTTCTTAACTTGCTTCTGAATTTGTATCGATTTTCATAAACCTCTAAGACTTTAGAAAAAACTATAGACTGAAAGAAGAAGCTCACAAAAGTTAACTACTGAATATGCATTATTTTTTCATTTGTAAAAAAGCTTTGCCGCATTTAGGTGAATAGAATTCATAATTTCGAAATTTTCTTTTCTACTATTGTCAAAAAAGTTGAAAGAAGAAAAATTTCAATCATAAAATTTGAACGAATAGAGATGCTTATTGAGAAAGCGGAGATGAAAATCCGATGCGAAAAAAGAAATATTTTGCAGAAAAGCATTTTTGATTCGAAGTGAAATATATTATTGAAAATGCTTTCGAGATATAGCTTCTCCGGAAATCGCTTCAAAAAGTCATGTTTGATCGATACACGAAGTAGCTGAATAAAAACGGTTAGCTCTTGTGATGCCTTCACTGTTACTTTGAGAAAAAATAAACAAGCGAAAAAGTATTAAAAACAATAATTATTATTGTATTTTTCGGTAAAACTAAAGAATGAAACCAATTTTTGGAGATTAGTGTTTAAAATAGGGAGTAAAATTCTATGCCCGGGATTCTGCTTTCGATCACGATCTAATTTCCATCCCTCTGGCTACCAACAAAAAATAATACCTTCAGGTGCTACCGTGCCGCGAAAAAATGGCCGATTTCGATCCCGATTTTAAACAGTATTTGCAGACACTTTTCGAAAAAAAATGCTGAAAATCTGAACAATGGATAACATTATTACTTCTTCCAAACAGTGTTTGTATAATTAGTGGGTGTGAAACTTCTAATTTGCATTTAATTATTTATTTATTTGAAATAAAATTTATGCAGTCAACGACCATCAGCATATGCGACCTCAAAGTGTTTAAATGACAGTTTTAAGAGTCACAAAGATGTGGATAGAATAAAAAAATTAAAAATTAACATTTAAGCTTTACTAATTGCTTTTTCTTTTTTAGTTTGACTAGAATCACAATGATGTATTGATGATTACTAAAATCATACTTGTGGAATGCGAACTTTTCAATAGCTAGCGATTTTCTCAGCCTTCATTCTGAAAATGTCTTTTCGATTATCAATATTTCATACCTCTTTATTTTGTCTTATTTTATTTTATCTTTTGAAGTAGCAATGAAAATACATCATCCGAAGATCTTCATTACTTTGTTAAAAAAAACATTAAAAATGATAAAAAAATAAATGCAAATATTCAAAATAATTATTACAATCTTTTTACTAAACTCAAGTCAATAAGGTTAAATTCAATTATCAGCTATATGCATCCATGTGCGAACGCACATAAGTACACATGTACAACTGCGATTAGAATGTTTTATATCTTATCCAATATAAAACCGATATATTTAAAGTAAATTATTGCAAAAAAAGTTTGGCTGGAGCTGCACATGTACAGTCAGAGACAGAATGTTTTGCAGCTAATCTTGAATCGACATTGATATCGCACATTTTAAATGCAAAATTCAGTTTAGAGCTAAGGGAAAAGATAGAAATGTAACTACTGGGTGTACCGTATAAAACCGTACGATTTTATACGGTACACCCTGTATTTATTTCAATTCAATCAAAGCATTTGAAAATGCCTATGACAGACATAAAGAAAAGGTTTAAATTTGTTCTCCTTTATCGTTTGGGAATGGAACTGATTGAAATAGCCCGTGATTTTGGTAAGTTAAATGTCTACAAAGTGTCAAATGCTTATTGAAGCTCGCGGCCGTCCTCTACAATATAAAATATGAATAGCAAGTTCAATTGCAAAATTAAATAAAATAATTTTGCATATTTTCCCTTAGCTCTAAACTGAATTTTGCATTTAAAATGCGCGATATCAGTGCCGATTGCAAGATTAGATGCAAAACATTCTGTCTCTGACTGTATAATGTTCATTTAAAAACAAAAGGAAAATAATATAAAGGCACGGTGAATTTTTTTCAAGTGAAATGAGTGTAAATTTTATTTACTTAAAACTGTTTCACTATTTTAAAGTATTTTTCATTCATTTTTAAATGAATAGAGTGCATAGATGTATACAAATAAATACACCCAGCGACGCTATTATGCGTGTTTAGCATATCAATTGTTTGTGAGTAATAAAAATTTTACATAAAAAATGTAATAAAGTCTTTTTAAGGAAATCTTAAACAAAAAATTGAAATTGATCATATTTAAAAAATTTATGCTTATTTACTTTGAAAATATGCAATGCCGGCCAAAAAGTTACTTATTTCCATTCAAAACTGCTTTATTTCACTATTAAATATATGGCTAAGATAATAACTTTTAAGCAGCACTGTACATTCGAGTGTTGAGTTAATCAAATATGATGCTTAAAAATAATCGTGCTATATTACTTGACAGCTTCATTCAAATTAATTTATCTTATCAGCAAAAATCAAATTTTCAATGACAGATATAGCAAATTAATATGAACGAAGCTATATCAAACGCTTTAAAGATGTTTTAGAAAATTTTTCAACTTTTTTCAGTAACTTGAGTTAAAATACTATTACATTTGAATTTAGTGAGCACGATTAAACAACTGATTCAAATGACAATTCACGCTAAATTATACTTAAAAAGTAAAAAATTTCAAAGCTATGTATCATTCTCAATCTTTTGGTTGCTTGTTCATGTAAAAATAAAGCAAAATAATGTAAAAGAATAGAGAAATGCTTTCTTTTTAAGTGATCAGAGTGTACTTATCAAATTATATGATGAGTAAATATTGTGATCTCAATTTCATGTAATGTCTTACTTTCGATGAGTGTCTGGTTCAAGAGTTTAAAAACATCTAAAATAGTATTTCTCTTTTCAGAATTAAGATTAAGCTTGTTATTTATGATTGTAAAAATGTAAGTATATAATAGCAAGTATATAAGCCTATGGAAGTAAGTATAAAGCTTATTATTTTCATATTTGAAATTCTAAAACTTCAATTATTTCATATATAGGATATATTTTATAAATCTGCAAAATTTTGAAAATCAATATCTCGCTAATTAACAACAATAAAAAAATTTGTCATAATAAAGTCTTTTTTCATCAGGACTTGGCTACTGCACATTATGGGAGACGTTTGAAAGGCTGGCTCAGCTGCCTCATTCAAAAACATTGTTCAAAGGTTATCGGAATGGCTAAAAATGTCGAATGGCTTCACCGCTCTCCGGATTTGCGCCGACGGACCTTTTTCTTAGAACTTTTTTAAACAAAAAGTTTTCACTAGCATTACTTTACTTATTAGACCCTAGAAAAGCATAAGAATAAGAAAGCTTTGAAAATATTAAAAATTTCCGGAGGCATAAAAGATGCCAAAATGTGAAAAACGGGTAATTGTATAACTTGATGCTGCGTAGGTGTATTTTCATCATTTTTGTAATTATGATCTTAAGGAATGTAATATACATTACTTGGTAGTTTACATATGTTAATCTTAATCTTTTCATAAACCAATGTTAATTGTTTGTGATTAAAATAGTTATAAAAATACACCATGAATTTAATTAACTAAGAATTTCTTTTAATATTGACTTTTGACTTTTGAAAAGCTATGAGTAAATACAAAATGAAAAGAAATACAATTCTAATAAAGGTAAACAACTAAAGAATGTGTAAAATTACTTAAAGTCTCGTTCTAACAATGTCATTTTTGTAAATCAACAAAAAGCCTACCACATGAAAAAAAAAATTGTGAATCAATAACAAAATATTTTTCTGAAATATGACTTTTTATTCTTAAAAAATTAGCTGATAAGAATTTGCATTGACTTTATTTATTCAAAAGATCAAAGATGCAAATAATACAATGGAAAAGATAAATCTAATAAAACTAATAATTTTTCGTTGAATAAACATCGCTCGAATGTAAATTGTATGTAAACTTTACATTGTAAAGTAAACTAGATATAAACCTAGCAAATAAAGTATAATTTTGAATGAACAAAGCTTGGTAAAATGAGTTGGTTTTGAGCAATATATTATAAAGTCGTTAAAGACTATTATTATTATTATTATTATGTTATATATTATAATAAAGTAGTTAAAGTAAAAATCATTAAAAGCACTACAATGTTTTTGTTGCGTTCATTACTTATCTAAAAATTTAAGGTTTTGAAACCCCATTAGAGCGTTAAAAACTGATTCATATAGCTTTTGAACTTTGGTAAAAAGAGTTTATTCATCCGAAACTAACTAACGATATGACTAAGATTATTCAGTGTTATTTGTGGGAAATGTTAGACGAACTTGTCAACGCAGTTCAAACACAATACGGAATTTTCTTGTCTGAAATTGTTCGACGTGGAATAAATGAAGCGTAATTCAATTGCTTTTCTGTCATTTCTCACCATTACTAAGCAAGGGAAATTAAGTAATTCGAGTCTATGTTAGACAAACGGTTTTGCATTCGCAAATAAAACTTTAGGAGACTCAACATACTAAACTTTACTAATAGAACAGAACTCAAGTCGTTTTTCTTGTCTCACATCATGGTGCACGTTTTCTTTACAAGTTTTTATTGCATACACACAAAAAAGGAAAATCATTTTGATCACATTGGTTGAGGGCACGGGATGTTGTAATTTAAAACGGTTTTGATGGCAAAGAGAATGCGAAAAGCGTGTTCCTATTTTTCCATTATGCCTAAATGAGGAGTTTTATGCAAGGATTAAAAATAATACTCGGCATTAAGTTGTAAAAAGAATATTTCGAAACATAAAATCCTTTTACCTTAAGACCATTTTCATAAATTGCGTGGATATTTGAATCAATAATTTCATTTGGTGCTTAGTTTAGAAAAAGCAGCGTTTACTATTTTATAATGAAGATCTCAAAGAAAAAGTGCTTGAATCGGCAAAGAATAACGCTTTAAAAAAACCTAGATAAGAAAAACGAAGAAAAACGCTGACATGAATTCCTTATGCTGCTGAGCATTTAAATACAGTGTGAAAAATAAAAAGTGATGAGAATGAGAAATGAATTAAAAGACAGATAGCGCATTCTTTTTTCTTTTAGCTTTCTATGTATTTAGAAAATAAGAAAAAGAACATATAGAAAACGTAATATAGTTTTAAAGTGAATGAATGTGTTTTCTTTTCTGAACAAAGTGTCAAAAAATTTTGTAATTTGCGTGAAGAGTGAAATGATACGGATGCTGTGAGGAAGCAGTATACAACAACGAATTTCCTTTCAATTCTTGAAAATTGTTAAAATGCCGAACATGGCAAAGAGAGAGAGAGAGTTGAACATTGTTGTTGTCGTTGTGTTCAATGTGTAATCAGCTACTTTCAGTGTTTGCTTTTTTACTTCACTTTTATGGAAATGCAAAAAACAAACATTCGCTCTTTTTCTGCACAACATTTCTGTCAAAATTCGGAGCTTTGAAATATTTCAATATCCGTTTTACCATTTTCGCACAGCATTTATATTCTTCTGCGAACTTTTTACTTGTTCTTCTTTTCTCTTAAAACAAAACTTTTCACTTTACGCTTTTTTTCAAAAAGAAAAGCTAAACTTAACGACATGCATATTTCTCTTTGTTATAGCGTAAAGCAATTAACGGTCGTTGAATGTATTCTTTTCGCCATAAAAAAACTCACTTTTCGATACTTAAAAACCGACAATAATCGTATTCACGGTTAAAAGACAATTTCTTTATATTGCGCTCAAAATTCAAAGTAGAAACCGCGCGATTATCACTACAAATGATAAACTCTTTGAAGTAAGAAACCGCAATTATTTAAATTACATATGTGCATTAAAAAAGCCATATTTGCAATTAAACTTAATAGTGTTCTTGAAAAGATATTCAAAATAAAGATTTGCGCATATAATGTAAAGAAGAGAGAAAAGAAAAATTAAAAAGCGGCACTGCTTGAAATTTAAAACGCTTACGTAAACTGATATATTCAAGAATTTGTTGTTTCATAATTTCAACGGCAAAATTAAATATTAATAGGAATGTGTATGCATTCAAATTTATTTGTACTTATACAACTTAGGCGACATTTTCGAGTAAAATGACAGTTGCTATTCATTTCCTTTTAGTAAAAATTGAAAATTATCATTCGCTGTTTTTTCACATAAATCACTTTTTGACTCAATTCATCGGTTCTATGCATCAATATACGGTTTCTCTCTTCATTCGCTCTCTCATTCACTGAAAAAATTTATTTCTCCTGAGAAATGAGAACACTAAAGATACTGCACGAATACTATGTATACAAAAATCATTTAAGCGAAAATACACATTTCATACAATCGTTTTTTAACTTTTTTCAAGTTTCTCAGTAGAAAATGTATTTTTCTAGAAAACTGTAAAGAGTAAGTGAAAAAAACAAAATGATATTACATTTATCAACGAAAAGTATGGAAGTAAAGTACGAAAAAGATATTACGTTCACAAAAAAGTATTTACGAACATAATATTATTTGATACACACACGAATGAAGAGAAATTGTCAAACTCCTGAGAAAAGCAAGTTTTGCTCGGCCAATTTCATCTTTAGTTTTTGTGCAATGTGCGACAAGCAAGCGCATAGCATTTAATAGGAATTGCACAAATACATCGGAAAATTAAACTTCTTACGCTTGATTTCTTGCAATTCAGCAATTTGCGAAATCGAATGTGTACAAGAAAACTCATTTTTTCCTGCTTTTCGTAAATGATTTTTTTGCTCCTCTTACGTCAAAATGCCAATAACCAGCGATTCAAGAGTTAGATTCTTTCATTGATCACTTCGTAAGTGTTTTCATTACTTTCTTCAAAACAGAACTTTATTTGAGGCAAAAAACTTTTTCAGCTTTCCATTTCATGCGTCTTTCTTTTTCGCTTTCAAATATCTAAATAATCTATCTTTCAAACGTTTTTCTTAAATGTTAATTGTGCCAAGAAAATATTTTATTCTCAAACGAAAAAGTGATCAACAAAAGAAGATGGAAAAGATGGAAAAAAGAGAAAAGAAAGAAAGAATAAGAAGGTTGATTATAATTTTTCACAAAAGAGCATTTCGAACGATAAGCATCACGTTAGACATTAAGAAATTGCAAGTTATAAATGAAGATCTGTGAACAATTGAAAGCACTTGCTTTTTTTATCAACTACTAGCGTTCAACGGACAAGAAGTGTAATTACGCATACAAACACCAGACTTGATTACAGTTACTTTCTATGGATGCTGAGTTAATATTTAAATTTACTTTTTCTTCGCTTATAATAAACATATAACGAGAGGCGGAAAAAAGAAGACGAGTAGAGAGCATAAACATACGAATACATACATATACACAATATAGCGGAGGGTTAATTAAAGGATCTACGTTTAGAAGCACGAACCATTTGTTTATCACGATTGAATAAACCGCAGATCTGTTTTAAAAATATATGCACCAAAAAATTCATATAAAAAGAACGAGTAAAAGCAGTGATTGAGAAGAAATTGCTTAGAATTGTTCACTTTTCTCTTTTACGTTATGTATCATTTTTCGCTATGAGAAAACTAAGAGTGAATAGTGAATGAGCGAAGTAGGAGGAAAAAGCAATAACAAAAATCGCCTTAAGCTCAAATGTGGATCTCTTTTTGCATCCTACACGCGGAGGGCGAATATTATATTCAGAAAAAAACATTTCTCGGAAACGGGAACTTTGTTCGTTTATAAGAGCTAAGAACTAAGGATAAGAAAGAAAAGAAAAGAAAGCAAATAAGAAGGAAATATTCTAATTTTGTTTGCTCGTCGCTAAAAAATTCGACGATTACTTTTTCATCAAATTAAATAGAGTGACTGCTAATCTCAATGGCAAACGCGCTCATGTAAATATGGCACGTGTTGCTTGCTTAACAGTAATCAAAATGGATAAAACCCAGACAAATGGATGGAACTTTCCTGGTACAATACTACTAGTGATGGCTAATATTCATAGTATTTTCTGCAAAAGAGCAGTGATACATAATGGGCGAGTGTTGGCAGCAAAGCGTATCGATCGATCGATCATTTTTAGTTGTATAAACTCTCGGCTTCGCATCCTTTTGTCATTTGCAATAAGCTGAAAACAATTCAACTCTGAAAAATATAGCGAAACTAAACATTTACATGTTTGTGAAGCGAGAAAAGCGATGAAAAGGATACTTCTAAGCGCTCGATCGAGTTGAATTCTGTTCTCTCGCTTTGTCTCAGTGAATCAAGCAACATAACAAATGGTGCACACACTTAAAAGATGGTCAGACAATAAGGGTCACTTTTGTGAAATGAATCGCTCAACCAAGTATAAAAACCAAAGCATGCTTTAATTGAAAACAGCAACAAGGATCGAGAACAAATGGTGATGTGTTCAAAGAGGAGAGGAAGCAGAGAAGCGAGGCAAAAAACCGGAAAACAAATGAATGTGTATTCTCTGCAAGTGTTTCGAAAGGATGTGCTGTTCATATGAAGAAGGCTTGTTTAGCAAAGAGAGCGGTCAGAAGTGATGCTTGCAGATACTGCCTCAACATAGACTATAAACAAACAGGATGTCCTCAAACATACACATATCCACTGAGTATTAAACAAGGACACAGCGACTGTAATCGAAGAGCCCTTTCCTGCCCCTCCCATTGCCACCAAAAGAACAAATTTGCCTACTGATGGATCGCTTTTGCTGCAACTCTTACCTGTCACCGAACGACGTTCGCCAGAATTCGGCAGCGTCCGATTTGGTGATACGAAACGTGTCGCCGGCGAAAATACCATTCGGAAAGATGGCTTTCAATTCGGAAAGCATATGACTAAATACCAGACTTAGTTTGGTTAGATTTCGCCGATAATGGCTTACTTCGTCGAACATTTTTTCTTTGCCTTCTTTGAACAATTTGATCGTTTGTTTACACTTTTTGTTTAAATTCTCGATGAATACACGAAAGTATTCGTTGTCGTTTAGAACGCTGATATCTTCGTGTTTACTGTAAATTAATTTCAAATGCTGATAAGTATCTGGCAATAAGTCCAAAATGAACGGTGGCGAATTTTTAATATTCATCTTCGAGTGTTGACACAATTTGACAACTTTGTCCATCAATTTCCACGTTTTCTCCACGGTTCGTTTGTCGATCACGAATTTGGGCGAATTGGACATCGCCTCGGAAAACGCGCCTTGAATTCGCGTCAATAGCGAACCGATACCGGTGCCGGCGACCGACGAATGCGAGGACGATGAGTGCACACTTTTGACTGTGGTCGCGGTCGCTGTGGTCGCGAACAGAGTGGAAGATGCGTTCGAAGACATCATCATTTCGTCTTTCTTCACTCCGCTCTTGTCTCCGCTCTTCGCTCGCGTATCGCTCGAAACGCGTCTTTCGCTGCTTTTCGCCTTTCGAGTGCCGAACGACAAAAACGGCGTCGCTTTGCGTGCACTTATTTTCGCTCGTTTCTCGAGTTTCGCACTTTGCTTTTCGCTTTCGTTTTCGAAACGAGAATCGAAACGAAAACAACGCTCGTTTTCGTTCTCTCGTTCACTCCTTTCGCAACGCTGTCTGCGCACGCGCCCGCGCGAGCTGCTCCCGCAGCGCCGTCTCTCGTCTCCGATCGCACTCGATTTGTTTCGTTCTGCGTTCGCTTTTTGCTTTTCCATTTAAAATTTGTTCTTTCCTCTTTCTGCGCTCTTCGCTTCGCCTTTATTGTTTCGCAGGTTTCGATTTCTCACTTCGACTAAATTTATCGTTTCACAATTGTTTCGAATTCAATTAATTTTTGTTTCGCGCTTTCATAGAATACTGATCGAAGAAACTGATTGTTGCGGCAAATTTCGCTGTGCTTTTTTGTTTAAAAATCCGCAAATAATCAAACAATATAAGAAAACCAATCTTTTCTCGCCTGAAACGCGTATGAAATGGTTTCTTTTTTCGAGAAAAGCAAAAGCGAATTTCATTTTTTGTCAAATACCTGGAATCTAGAAGCACTCGCATTTTCAGCATAAATTAAAACTTTTTCGCTCGAATCGATGGTTTTAGAGACGAACGAGTTGAAGCAGAATTAATTAAACTCGATAGCGCTGTGGTTTATGACATGGCTCAGTCAGTTTTTGTCTACGAAGCAAAAAGCTTCGCTCCACTCGATCGCAATTAAGCATTCCTGTTTCCACGACAAAAGTAGAAACTATGAAATTACGAATTATGAAAAAGCAATTTCGCCTCTATCGAAGCAAAATTAATTAATCACAGGTGAAAAAGTGGCTGAATGAGCAGCAAAAATAAGTTTGCTAGTTTGAGAGCGCTGCAAAAATTTAATTAACTGAAACGCAATATCAGTTCGAAAAGGTGAAGTTTAATTTCGAACCGAATGTGTTCGCTTAAATTAAATTCTTGTAAAAATGTATCTCTGCTTCAACAGCTTCGTTGAATAATTCTGAGCCAATCCTACCGAAATCCATCTTTTCTACTTTTTCAATTAAGTCACGCTGCACTTCACTTCTTTTTTCGCCGTAAATATCGCCGCTTTCTTCGGCTTCGCATATTTTCGTATAACACGCTTCAAACAATTTGTACAATTCGTGTCGTCTATCGATCGCTTTCATGAATCTGGGCTTTGCTTTTGCAGGATCGTCGCTCGAATTGATCGACGGCGATCTGATTTTTGACGTCAATCTTGCGTTTTGTGTGAACACAAAAGGTTTGTACAGCGAACGCTTTGGATCTGGTGTACCGTTGAACCAGTGCACATTTCGTCCGTCTTTCTTCAAAATTGAAATCTAAATTCAGAAGATGTTTGTTAAGAAAACGCTATTTCTTTGCCGAAATCGATTTACTTGACTGCCTGCCGACGGAAATTCTGCTGTTAGCCGGCGACAAATGTTGCTCTCCTCATCTGACAATGTATTGATCATTGCATAGATGTCGAAAAAATTTTCTGTAGAATTTAAATGAAAATAAAATGTAAAATCGATTTTAAATCACCTTTTGAAAATTTTTCTAAAAGACAAGTTCCAGCGGCAAATCGCGCTCTATGTTTGGGCAGTTTTTCTACCTCTTCCGTAAAAACATTAGCAAAATGAAATGATTCACTTTCGTCCCATAGATTCAACTTCTTAGCTTCTTCTTTCAGGCCTTCGCTCATCAAATCGATTTTCGTTCCAATTGACAAACAGTTTGATATGTTACGAAATCGAGAAACAACTCTCTCCGCGGCCCACAAGCGGCCAGCAGTTTCTAATACCCACGCTTCACTCACATCAGCAATGATAAATGAATTGTGGTACATAATCGGATTCTGTGATTCCTCGCATGCACCACCTTGTCCATTCTTTTCAAGAAGTTGTGTTATCACGTCTAAAGCTTCTCTTGCATTTTTCCCTCTTTCCAACCCAAGTCTGACTAAATCCATTCCAAGTAAACTTTCTTCAGTGTCCAATTCGACTTTTGTCATCACCGCTTCATTACCAATAACTACCCCAAACTCATTTGCTCCCATTTCGGCTCCCCACATCCATGAAGGCTTGCTCAAAATGACGCTATGCGTCACATCGACTTGATCAATTTCGATAAATGTGCACTAAACATGTTTTTCATTAAAATTTGTGCGATAAAAATCTCAAACCTCAAGTTTTTCACCGGTTTTGTGCTCGGCTCTTGGTTCGTAAACCACCTCTTGTACTTCTCCTCGTGGGCGGTCAGAATTTTTACCAAAAATTACCACGCTATTCGCAGTACAAGGTGGAAATACTACAAATGTATCGCACGACTCCATTTCTGTTTCTATGCTGTAGAAAAGTTATTGCATCATAATTTTCTAATCTAATTTAGCTAAAATTATAGTTATGATTAGATAAAAATTTATTTGCTCATAATAGAAAAACTAATTTATTTTTAAGATTAACAGAGTCAAAAATGTAATGTGACAAAATAGTAATAAATTTAATAAGGTAATAAGTTTGAAGTATTAAATTTGTTTAATTGATGTAACAAAGAACTTTTCATTTCTTGGAGTTTTCTACTTTTCTTTTTCTTTTCGAGTAAACGTTTGAAATTTTAAAAACTAAAAGAAAAGTAAGGACCACATGCAAAAATACACATCTGTTTTGGTCCTTGCAATACATGAAATCGCTTTCAACAAATTTATTACTTTTCGTCCTCACTTACTAACTATCGCAACTAAACAATAA
>NCKU01004405.1:0-11257 GCA_003675995.1 Dinothrombium tinctorium | reverse complement strand
TTGCCAGTGGCAGAAAGTGCTTTTTTCATTTTTAAGCAAATTGTTCTTCACTCGAGGTATAGTGCCATGGCATATAATCTTAGGATATACGGTAACTTTTTTTTAAAACAAAGCGCAAACCGAATGCCGATCTTTTTCTTTAGAAATCGATCTTCTAGAATTTTTTGTTTTCGGAAATCTTCAAATTGGATTTAAAGCGGTTTTGTAAAATTGATCACCTCCTCCATTATGAGGAATATTTCTACCGATCGATATCGAAGGAATGATGAGTGATGATAAGTACAAAATTCAACTTGTTTGTTAAAATTATACTCAAAAGGCGTTAAAATTCATTGTATTGAATTTTTATTTAAATTTTTTCTTCTTTAATAATTTTCTAGTATTCAAACAGAATATCGTTTGATTCCGTTGAGATTTAAAATTAATATTCAGTGATTATTAGTGTTTCACTAAAATTTCCCGAAAGTTGCTGATTTTTCAAAATTTTTAACCAATTTTAAAATTCATATTTTTTAGGATGCAGAAACTTTTTTCGCTAATTCGCTGCGTTTGGAAAGCAGAGCAATAGTGGCACTCAAAATCAAATTCGGTTTCGAATCACAAACTCAGCGTTTGTACTTTTGCTTTGATTTCGTAAACTTTGTAAAATGTGAAAAACTTTGTTTTCTCCCAAATTTCACCTGAAAAATATTTGAAATTCGCGTTTAAATATTCGATTAGCATTCAGCAAACGAAATGTTTGACAGATTTTAATATTGCAACTGTTCATAGCTTCGTAATTAAGTGTCTAAGCAAATTCATTTTCTATGCTGAAATTTCCGAATCTTTCCCAAACATGTGAGCCTCTTATTACTCTGCGATCGTTAGATTTGATCAATTGTTTTGTGCGAGTTTCAAACAAATCCTCTGCATTTTTATTACATTTCAATCTTCATTTACACAAATAAAACACGCTTCGAATGGAACAAATGTAATGAGTTTCATCGATTACAAACTTGAAATGAATTTAAACCATCGATTTATTTTCTTGCGTTTTTATCATTAACAGTAATGAAAGTTTCATCGTTTTATTTGTAATCAAACATAGAAATCTAATAATTGAGAAATTATTTTTGGTTAATATTTGTGACAAGTCTTTAGACTTTGCATCGTGTGCTAACAGGTGAGTTTCGAAAAGCTCTTTTCAAGGAAGCATAACCATCGACTCGCAATCTTCTGGATACTCCCGAGGTTCGAAATGATTCTCCACGTGTATGTGAAAATATCGCTCCATATCTTTCATTGCAGTGTCGAACAATTGCGAGCAAACTGGACACACACGTTGCTTATGCTCCACTTCCAGATGTTCGTTCATCGGCGTCACGTCGCGAAGCGTGCACACCACTTCTTCTTTACATATCGAACACGGCAATGTGACTATTTCCGGGTCATCGTTACTCTCTTTGAGCTCGCTTTCAAGCAAGCTTTTCACTTCTGTCTGCTCCTGGTTCATTTCAGCTGACAAATTCTTTCCACTTTTCGACAAGTATTTCTGCTAAACGGAGGATTAGATTCATTATTTAAATTTTTTGCACACAATCAAACCTCAACTTTACTCTGAAAGCGAGTGAATTTGTTTTCAGCTTTCAACTTTTGCTTGTAAGCTTCTTTATATTCTTCGGCAGCTTTCTCTAATCGATTCTGCATCTCTTCGATCTTTTGCGCGAGGTCAGCTTCAGTATGCTTTGAAGTTTCTTCTTTTTTTGTCATTTCTTCTTTCAATTGGTTCACTTCGAGTTTTAACTCATCGATAGTTTTGATTGATGACTTGAGATGCACTTCTTTCTGTTCCAATTTAGACAACAAATCTCGCCTTTCAGCAGCCAAAATTTTGATTTCTTCCATCAACAACGAGGTATTGCTTTCTCGAGTTTTCAGCATCTCTCTTATGTCTTCCAATTGACTTTTGAGACGCGTATTTTCTATCCTTATTTCATCGTATTTCTCGTTTGATTTCGCCAAATTGAGACACAAATTCTCGCTCTCTTTCTTGAATGTTTCTAAAAGGCGATTGGTTTTCTGCATTTCCGCTTCTTTTTCACGAAGAAGAGAGCGATATTTTACAAGATCTGCACTCAGTGCTTCCAAATCTTCGTTAAGTTTTGCTTCTTTGTTCCGCGAATCTTGCAAGTGCTCATTAGATGCATTTAATTCGGACTGAATTTGTTCAATTTTATGGTCCGCTTGTATTTTTTGCGCTTTCAGCGCATTGTTCTCCTTTTCAATTTCGATCAATTTCTTTTCGAGTGTCCTTTTACTGAATTCAAGCATTCCATTGCTTGTGACCAGCTGCTTTACTCTCTCTTGCATTAAAGCTTGTTCGGAGCGGACGACAACAAACTCGTCTCCATCTTCAGCGACATCGCTTTTGTCGTGGAATTCTACTAAATCATCTTCTGAAGGTCTGAAAATACGAAAGGGGATGCTTGCACCGAAAATATTGCCCTCTTCAGTGACATAACACAATTGGTAGAAATCACCAATTTCCGTCTCTTTCGCAATCACTTCGCTCGTTTTAAACTTCATACGTTTCTCGTCAGGAGAGTGAGGATTTGTTTCGCAAGTCGAACAAAACTTGCTCACGATGCATTCGCTGACGTCTTTCCAACAGACTTTGTAAATTCCAATTTTATCGCCAGGTTTTGGTTCGATGGCTTTGTTTACTAAATAGAAACGGCAGTCAATTTCACCATCAGATGGATAAGATTCCTGGATATCGGTGAAAACAACTCCAGCGTATTCCATTTGAGACATATTGCAGAAATCGAAATTCGGAATTTCACCACTCGAATCTAGCGTAAGTGTTAATTTAGAAGGCAATGAAAGTGTTTCTAATGATTCTAGTGATGACGATAAACAAGTTTCTGGTTGCGTTTCCTCGATCGGAGTGTATTCGTAATTTTTATTGTTGCTCGTTTCTTCAGATTTCAAAGAAGAGCGTTGCATATTATAAAGCAAACCTGAAAGTAAAAGTGAATTGTTAAGAAAACCGTTCCAATTACAATTAAGCAAACACAAAGCAAAAACAAATAATAAAATTTCGAAAAACAATCGAAGGATAAATTTTTAAATGTTGCTAACCGTTCGTTAAATATTCAATTATATTGATATTATCATCACTTTCACCGAGACTAGCCATCATTAATTTAAAATTTCTTTTCAACTCTTTCGCTAGACAAATGTTGTCAACAACACGTCCTGTTAACAAGAAAACGACATTTACGGATTTACGAAGAATACAGATAAACACTGCGCGGATTAATTTGCGCTTAGAAATTCGAAATATTTCCATTGTTTACAGAAACTTAGTAAGAGATTAAAATAAAATCAAAATAGAAAGAATTTGAGACAAGAAATCCGAACAAAAGCAAAAATTAGCTGCGTGAAAGCTCTGCTTTTAAAGTCTTAACCATTCAAAGTTCAAAAGCATTTTCACAGAATTCAATCTCTCTGATAGTTTATTGAACCAAACAGGATTGAAATAATAGCTTTCGGGTCGGTGTCTGAGAAGAACCCGTTCTGGTGTAAAAAAAAAGTGCAAACAGATGTTTATTAAACTGGTAGGGAGGGCAGAGAGAAAGAGACAACTTGTTATATTCGAAGAAACGAATATCTGTTGATTATGCAAAATATTTGGTTGCATTAACATTTCTTGGCAAAGAACACCTTTTTCGGGGAAATTACACTTAAGTTCATTATTGTACCATAAGTTGCAGCGTTGCGTAGTTCGCTTACTTCACTGCTTTTTAACTACTCGAATCTAGAAAACACAATGCCAAATCAACACTGTAAACGCTGCCAAAACCACCATTTCACGAGTGTGAATATTAGGTAATTAAACAAAGTGAGATTAATTGAACACGGAAACCCGGTAAAAAACAACTTAACACAACGAATTGCAAATTATATTAACATCAGTTTATGACTCGTATATAAATCACCTTCAATTCATAAAAAACAATTCATATGGGCAGCAAAAATAAATGAAAAACGAAATCAATAGCGTGCGTTTGAAATCGCGATTAAATGCAACTAATCACCGAAAAGAAATGCGTCGTTAAAAGAAATTAAAGTTAAAAACGAGTGATGTGTTGATAAGCGAATGTAAACGCGAATAAAGCGATTATCGAATTGCTGCTTTATTTGTGTTTATAAATCGAAATGCAAACGTGGAAAATTTTCTTTCCGTTTTCGGACATTGATTAGAAATGAGGGCAAATGCCGAAAATATACACACACGCAAACGAATACACTGTTCGAAGCTAAGAGAGAGAAAGCAAACAAATCGAGTGATTAGAAAAGCGAACTTACATTGTGTTACAAAATACAATCGACGCTTCTTTTCTCATTTAAATTACGCTTCGATTAAAAATGTGAATTTCATGCATTCGAATTGTTTTTGCGTCGAAAAAAAAATTTCTTTTCAACGTTTTTATCGACGCTTTGTTATTGTTGTTTCGCGTTTAATTCGAAAGCCGCCGTTTTTAAAGCCGCCGCCGTCGCTGTCGAAACGCGTGTGGCTTTTGCAAAACTTGACGGCATTTAGTTTTAATTCGTAATTAATTGCGTTTAAGTTTTTAACAATTAATTTAATGCTTTTCGCGTTTTTTTTTAAGATTGTATAATATAGACAACAAAAAAGAGCACTTTTTGTACGATAAATTAAAAACAAAAATAAATAAAACAGTAACTATTTCAATAGTGAAAACTTTCCAAGTGTGAAAGTTGAGTTTGCTCTCTAAAAGTTAAAAAGTTGTGTGAGATCAAAAAACAAGAGGAAATGTTAATTATCACATGATAAAAAATAATTGAGATCATTTTATGATGTTTTCTCGACAACCATTTCAATCATTCGTTGCAGCTTTTCTTCATTTTTCATTATATTCAATTTTGTGATCGAAATTTTCTCCATTTGCTCACTGATCTCGCGATCGATGCTATCCAATTGAGAACGAAATGCGATCACATCATTATCGTTTGTGTCTCGCTCTTGTTCTAGTTTTAACATATTGCTATTATACTCTTCTTCCCACGAATGCAGCTCTCCGACCATCGTGTCAATATCTTCTTGCAAATAATCTAAAACTCTTCCCAACGGATTTGCCAATCGCGTCAATGTTTGAATACTTTCTTTTAATTTTTCAATGTCACGATTTACAAGTTTCCCAACAAAATGTTCATCGTTTGTGTAAACACCAGAATCCTTGTCACCTTCTAGTTCTTTTTTAGTTTCAATTAACTGTTTCACTAGAAGACCTTTTTGATTGTCACCAGATTCATAAGCATTAAGCTTCTCCTGCATCAGATCTTCATTTTCGTCTGTAGCTTTTGCTTCTTGAACAACGTAAATATCATCGTCGTTTTCAGCATCCTTGTCACTTTCTGTAATTAAATTTTCAACAGGTTTTGCTGATAATAATCGATTGCGTTCCTCTTCGTTTTCTTGAGATGCTTGCAATTCATCGACGTCCCGTTTCAAGACAATACGTGGCGGTGCTGCACGCGCTGTTGTTGGACGCGCTGTTGGTAGTCGTGCTGTTAGTGGACGTGCTGTTGGTGGACGCCTGAGAGATGGTTTTTCGGCTTCTTTTTCTTCATTTTGCGGAGTGTTCGACAAACTTTCATGATTCAAATCTAAATCAGCATCTTTTTTAACATCTTCTTGCAATGTTTTCAAAAAGTTATCATTAGCTTTCTTATTTCCATCATCAGCCAACGGTGACAAGTGCTCATTAAATTCATTAACATGATTGTTTTGAACCATAGATGAAATCGGTCGTTCAATTTGACTTTCAGTGATTGGATCTCTCGAAGGCGAACGATTCTTCACGATAAGACTTGTCGCTTCACTGCTGGATATTGAACCCCGCTTTTTGCTCGAATGGTTAGTTCGCTCCTCCGCTGATTTTATTTCTTGTTTCGCGGAGGCCGGCGATGTTTTATTCTGTTTGGTACTCGTGATTTTAGTTGAATTTTTCTGAGGACGGAGTGAAGATTGAGGCAAAGGCGCTGGAAAAAAATTATAATTTTTAGTTAATATGCATAGCGATGAATCGCAAACCTTTTCGTGTCGTGGTTCCACTCGCATTCGTTGTCTGCCGCTTTGCATCGTTGGTTTGAACACGCTTCGCTTCGTTCGCAGGCAAACGACTTCTATCATTCGATTGCCCACGTTTAGCGGCAGCGGCAGTATTCACCACTTTGCTTTTCGCTTTCGACTCAGTTTTAACCGTTAAATTCGTTACGCTTTTATTTTTGGTCGATTTCGCATTTTCGCTACTTTCAACCACTCGCCGACGGCGAACGCTTTCGGCTTTTCCGTTCATTTCGTTTACGGTTTAAAAATTAAAAAGGCGACACGAAAAGTGCGAAAAAAGTAATCGAAAAAAATTATTGACAAAAAGGCGACATTTTGTAAACATCTGTCAGCGTTTAACTCGTAAATAAACGATGAGAAGGCGTAATGTATGAACGTGCCTTTGAACGCGTTGCCAATAGAAACAAGCTACAAATGGGATGAAAGTGGGAAAGCAAAGCGAATGAAAAGCTATTGCATCACGTTTAAAACTTTACAATTGAATACTTTTATGCACAAAGGTGCTATCGGTTTATGTTAAATAAATTTTGAGCTCATATTTTGATTATTTGTTTCGTAGTATCTTATTTTCAATTTAGACAAAACTTAATGTTTATAATAACATAATTTGAAATCATTAGATTTGATTGAAGAAATCTCGAGTTATTTAAAGAAAGTCGATAGCCCTTTTTGCATTAAAAGTATTCAATTATCGGTCCTTTCTCTTTACATTCATTCAGTCATTAGTTTCATAAAAAATCTAATAAAACTTTAATTTTTCTAAGTAAAGCTTTAATTAACTTGAATAAGAAATTATTTCCAACTTGAAATCGAAATTCATTCTAAAAGCTAATCGACAGGCAAAGGATAGAAGCTTTTTAGTGCAACTTAAAGTATTGATTCATTGATATTCTGTTTTTTCCGCTATCTCTGATAGTAGTCAACTTTTCAATTGCTATTTTTTACAAAAGCTTCTCGACTAGACAAAAATTCTCATTTTTACGTGCATGAAACTTGTAAATCGTCATTGTGTATTGGCGAAACTCTTTTGCATTTTATACAGAATCTGACTTATTAATCTGAATTCAACACTTTTAAATATTGACTGGGAAAACAAACCTTTTAATCGCGGCAGAATACAGATAGCTACTTGAAGTACTTTTATACGAATGACAATAGTGTGTGAAGTAGAATACACATACGTTTCGCTTGCAGACCGCTTCATTATCTCAATTGTGCTTTTTAATTTGAAGATTATATAATTTTTATTTAATTAAAGCATTTAAAGATTTACATCGCTCAAAATGAATTAAATTTTAATGACAGCTAAAGTTCACCAATCAATAATTTTCACTCATTACAAAAAATAAAAGTGCTTTGACTCATTGAAACATTAAGCTTGTTAAGAAAACAAAACTTGTGAGCAAGAAAAATCAAGTTCCTCTTTATATTTGAATTACTCTCTTAAAATCTCAACTTTGAATTTTGTTATTTGTGATTGCATATCAATTTCTTGTTTAAAGTTCATGTTTAAATACTCAAATCTTTTATTATAGCAGAAAGTATGAAATCGTTTGTTCGACACTTTTTTAGGCGAATCACTTGTAGATAAAAAAAATTATTTTACTTTCTGCTCTATTTTTAATGGCAAGCTTGTTTTTGATGTCTCACGACTTGAGTAATTTCTTTTTCAAACGTTTCATTCTTTTCCATTCTGTCGAAAATGTAATCATTCAAAGTGATAGGAAATTTGTCAAAAACTTTCGTCTCGTTTCCTCTAAATTTTTGGCAAATAACCGCTAATTTAACCTTGCAACTATAATCGTAAAAATATTCTTTGCCTATGGCAAGGCCAAAACTATTCGAGCAAAGACTTGAGGCAGATGTAGAAATGGCCAAATTTAAATCGTCTTTCTCGTTAGGTTCTCCAGGAAACCAAGCAATGTAATCGATTGATGTTAAATCCAACCAAATGTATCGCAATCTTCCTCTTGCTTTTTGTAAAGCCCCAATCCAATAGTGCCAACCTTCATTCATATTTGAGGCAAGAAATTCGTGTTGCTCTCGCGATCGAACGATAGCTAGTTGAGCATTGTGCATTTTACACAAATCAAAAGCGCGTTGAAGTCCATGGGCTCGAAGAGTAAGCAAATAACAGTGATTTTGAAATTTAACCCATGGTTTAAAGCATCCCATTACGAACATATGCTTTCATATGAATAAAAAATATTTGATTAATTATCATATTATTATAATAAATTTAATTAAATCAAAAAGATAAAATTTGAAAAAAATTAAATTAAACAATAGAGAAAGAAAAGTGACTATGAAAGCTAAAACATTTTAAAAATAAATAAAATAAGAATGGATTACTTACCAAATTTGCAAAAATAATTAAAATAAGCAGCTTTGCTGGTTTCATTATTTTGCCGTAACCAATGATAATTTTATTTTAAAATTTTTTTTATTCATTCAATTTAAATTGAAACTTTAAAAAATTTTAAAATTTCTTGATTAACAATTCGTATCTAAATGACTTATTTAAAAAGATATTTGTTTAAGCTCTTAATTTGTTTTAAAAATTGAAACAATGATTTTTGGCAAAAATTATGCTCACTGAAGTGTTTCGTGTAAACTACGTTCTTGTTATGAGTGTAAACAATGAGTTTTAAAAACGTCAACATTTACTCAAAAATGATAAACAGCAAACTTTGCACATCATCAGCTCATTGTGTGTTTTTGAAAATTCATTGTAAAATAAATATTTCATAAGAATAAAATTATCAAATTTCAACTGAATTTTAATTTTAAATGTTGATAATACGTTTCAGATGAAATTTTTAAATAAATATCGACGTATTCAATGCTTTGAAATCTAATCATTTCAATTTATTTTTAATAAACAAATATCATTTTCATTGAAATTTCAATTTGTTCCTTCACCAAATAAAAATTAACATCGTTAGTTTCACCAATATATGAAAAAGAGATAGACTGGGATTAAACAAGAATATTTAATAAAAACGTAATAAAGTAGCTTTGAAGTTTTCACATTCAAAATCATTCGAATTTGTCAGCATTCGTCGAATCGCTTTTGAAAGGACAATTTTCAAAGTATCGATTTCCATCGAAATAAAAATCGTAGTTGCCTCTCATCAGCGTATCCATTCCATTAACATATTTTTTGATCACTTCATCATTTGGATCGAAAATACGATTTAATTGCTTTCTCAATGAAAAGTAGCTTTGAATTTGCACTCGATTGAAATCATAAGCTCTATCCATAGCTTCTTGCACTTCTATTTTCATTTCGTTTTTTATCACTGCAACCAAATTCAAATGATTACCAGCTCGTGTTTCCTTTTCATAAGAAAAAATATCATTTATCGAGGCGATCACATTCCCGAGAGCATGTACAATATGTTGCATCACCATTTCCTTATGATATGATTGTGGCAAGAATTTTTGCATAGCAAATTCAATCATTAGAATTATCATATCACTCCCAAAGTCGAACCAACGATAAGAAATATACTCAGCCAATGTAGGATTTGTATCATTCACTTTGTGGTTCATTAAAATGTGTACGAAAACGAACCAATTGCGAAGAGCATCGATAAAACGCTTCTGCCATTCATTAGGTGATCGTTGTTTTATCGAATCCCATATTTCGCTGAACAATTCTTCTAATGGCCTCAACAATTCTCCCTCTTTCAGACATAAATTGCCATTCCCAATTTGTAGAACACGCTGACAAGTTTCTTCTCGCTCATTGTGATGCGTTTCCATGTAATCATCGAAAATGAATCCCCACGTGAAATAATTAGCTAAAATTTGAAGAACTTCTTTTGAGGCATAGTGAAATCCACGAGACGCATAAAAAGTGAGTTTTTGCTCGTGAAAATCATTCTTCTTTGCTTCATCGAAAATATTGTATTTATCAAAGAGCAACTCACAATTTTCTTGAATCTCGTCGGCGAATGAATTTAATTTCGACTCGATTGGGATATCCAATTCTTGATAAATAATTTTTGCCATATCGCTTGATTGCTCGCGAACTAGTCTCTTTTACTAAATGAGAAGATTTCATTTATTTTTTCGATTAAAAGTCAGTTTCGGCGAAATTTCTCGATTTCTGCTCATTCAAAATTTATTCAGTATTTTACCGTTTTATTATTTTTTGGCTGCATAAAATTTTATATCTTTAAACTTATCTTGCGAAAACAGCCTCTATAGTATAGATGCTTATCTTTCGAAAACATATGACAGACATAGAAAAAATGGTTTTCTTGCGTTTCCTTCGACTTGATGTCGCGTTATGAAGGATTTTGCGGTTTGCTGTAATTTTTAATTAGATAAATACGAAAAATGGAAGAAATGTGAAAGTTGTACACAAGAATTATCGAAACATTAAACAAAGTTTGCTAAATAAAGTGACCAGAGACAAAATAATCGTTGTATAGTTAATGACAAGATGTTTTGCGATTATTTTAAATACATATAACGGTTTTGTATTTAATAGATACAAATATAAGAAAAAGTTGAGTAAAAATTTTATGCTATTCCCAGAATTAATTGAAATTTTTTTATAAATTTTATGAGAACATGTTTCGATAGAATTAGTAATCAAACCCGAGAAAAAGAAAGATGATCATAAATTTCACTCATAATTTAAATTGAATTTTATTTCCTGAAAGTGGCGTCACCAAAATCATTTTATTGCTATTCAAAAATTAAATGCTCTTTAAGTTCTTCAAAGGAGTGAAAATTTTTAAATGATTTGCCTGAAGAAATTAAAACAAGTGACTGCTTTGAAAGATTTTCTAGTCTTGTGACAAAACACTTTGTGAACTTTTAAATTTTTAAATTTTTATTTTTTTTAAGTTTTTATTTTTATCTAATTTGTTACTCTAATTTTTTTAAAATTATTATTTTAACACTCAGGTCCCCATGTAAGATTAGCAATTTGCTAAATGGGCGTTCCAGACATAATAAAGTTCATTATTATTATTATTATTAAATTCATAATTCAAATTCTAACTTAACGAATTAGTTGAGAATAAATTAAAAAGTGTAATACTGACAAATCATTCGACGACAACATTGATTTCTTTCACATCGAAATTATCTTATTATTGAATT
>NCKU01004404.1:0-11602 GCA_003675995.1 Dinothrombium tinctorium | reverse complement strand
TGTGTTCCAAAATAATAATTTTCAGAGGGAACTCCGAGCAGCGTGATTGCGGACATAAAACTTGCCATTAATGAAATGGCAACAGGAAAAACACTCATTTTATGGTCTCCGAGAAGATAAGTTTTTGTAGTGCGCTGTTTATTTCCGCTGAAATGGTGGTAGATACCGATGAGGGCAGAAATTAGTAGCATTAATCCAAACACAAAGTAATCCCAGAAGCTTAAAGTTGTGGTCACAGTAGCCATTTTTTACAGCTTTCGCTTCTCTCGACGTTCGCTTTAAGGACGTGAAGTTGACTCTCTGCAAATGTGCACACAGTTAAAAAAAAAATAAATTCTCGTTTAAAAATAAATCGCTAAAACTAAAATTAACAAAAAAAAGCAGAAAATAAGTTTTGCCGATAATTTTGGAATTCTATTGAATTCTTTTTAGTCGCGTTTCGCACGAAGCACTTGACAACACTCTTCGTCTTCATCATTTCAGATTCCACATCTTTTATGGCACACATTTTCCACGCATTTCACAAATTCGCATTCGCACAAAATGTTCACATTTTTTTTCGATAAAAATGCGCATTTCATCAAATTTCAAAACGTCGTTTAATGAATAATTTCAAATTGAATTTCAATTTTCGCTTCAAGTCGAAAGGTTCGCTTTCGTTCGTCGCTAAAGGCAACCGCAAACAATGCTCGCTTCCAATTCGACGCCCTTTCGAATGAGTAAATTTTCAAAAATTCAATTTTCAACTAAAATGCGAAATGCATTTTGAAACGCTTCTATTTCAATCAAAGCTTTTTTGTCTTTGCTTTCGCCAAGTTCACTTTTTCAATATTTTACTAGGAGCAGCAAATGCTCGACGATGCAATTTAAATACACAACAATCGCTTGTGCTCATTCTCTCGGACTAGCGAAAATGTTTACATGTTTACACTTTAAACTGATTTTGATAAAAATAACTAAAGTACAAAATCTCTTATCGCTAATACATTTTTTATGAATTACTTTTTGTTTAAACTATTTTTTCAATTTCAATTTCATTATTTGATGTAGATAGATAAATTCATTTTGTTTTATCTAAATGAAACTTTTTTCTGTCCACAGTATTACTAAATAAATGCGATCTAAAAGTTTAATATAGTCGCTGCTTTATGTCTATTAACAGTAGCTATTTGCTAGCATGATAATTAACCAACTTTGGCAGTATTTTTCGTCCATTTTATGTACTGTAGGTTTATTTAATCATTAGCGATGCAGAAAAGACAGGAATGTGTATATTGTTTATAAGGAATATAAATCAAATAACTTAAATAAATTCTTTACGAATTAAAAATATGCCGTGTGAATCTATCCTTCAATTTTATAGTTTCACAATTTGCTTAAAAATCAATTGATTAAGATGAGAATTCACTGACTTAAAAATTAATACATGCTAATGACGATAGTAACATATTATACAATCATTCCAAAATTTTTTTCTTTAAATATTTGCAAGTAGAAAAGATAAAAACGCATTTCGTCAAAAGCATATTAATCTGGCCACGAGTGTGCAGTTAATGACAAAATGTTTTGCTATCATAACCATACAAAGCCAGCATATTTAATGAAAATAATCGCAAAATATTCAATCATTGACTATTTGAATTTTGAAGTGTTTACATTTTAAAATCGTGTTTTGGTATCTCAAAATTTTGCTTAAAGTTTCTAGATTTGGTGAAAAGTGCTTTGATTTATATACAAATATTGCATTAGAAGGTAGTTGTGTTAAGAAAGTGTTTGCGCTTTTTTCGCATCGTCTCTCTGCGCTTGTGGTTATCTGTTTTCATTGCAGACAAAATTGTTTGTCTTTTTTGGAGGCCGACCAGATTTGTCACTTCTCATGTTAATTCTTCCTTATTGAATTAAATTTTAAAACGGTTTATAAATGTTTTTCTCTATTTTTCAATAATTTTTTCACAGAAATTTTCAATTTAAAAAGAAGAAAAAATTTAAGTTGAAAAAATGTTTTTGGAAATAAGATCGACCTAAAAAAAGCAACCCAACCTTTATGAAGCTAATATGATTGCGTTTCGAGTCAAAAGATTTATGATTTTTGTTCTTGAAAACTCTTTTTTAAAGTAAAGCTGGTTAGAAATCTGATGTCGCAAACTTTTTCGAATTCTCGATTTCGGTTGGTTCTAAAGAAATTCACCGTTTACTTTCTCCGGATGACGTAGAGATACATTTTTTGCAACTCTTCTCAGAATTGTTTTTCTACTACAAAATTATCAATGCTCAATATTTATTTTTATCTTCTAAAGGGAATTTTAGTTAAATTTCGAGTGTTTTCTTATCATTAAAATTGCCTAATCAAAGAAGAAACTTGCGAAATATTAAGTTTCAAGATCCTAGTGCAATGTAACACAATTGCCCCATTGAGTCTTCATTTTTTTTGACAGGATTGTAACAGAGTCAACATGTTTCTTCAGATAATATATTTGTCCAATAAAAATCTAGAATTTTTAAAATTGATTGATTTGGTGCGCTTTAAAAGAGAAATTAAATCTTTTAACACATTCCTGACTTTACAAGTTTTTTCATCAATATTCTATTTATTTTTGTAATTTGTTTTAGTGAAGTAATTTAATATGCAATCAAAATCAAAACAATCTCTTAACTTTCTTAACACAATTTCATTTCAAAACATGAAAAGCTGACAGATATTTGGAAAACAAACATGAAACATGTCTAATATATTAAAATGAAAAAATTATAAACCATAGTTCACAGTTTGAAAATTGAGGCTTAATTCAAAATTAAATCAAAACATAGTGTTAACAGTGCAAAATGGACCAAAAATTCCTGGAGCGTGATAAGTTCTGTTTAATGTTATAAGTGAAATTTCCTTAATTCATGTAAATTGCGTAATTTACAAAATTTATACTCACTCGCTCAATTGTCAGTGTAAGTTTACTCAGTTGTCAGTGATTTAAGTTATAAATAACTGATATTATGACATATATCTGTCAAATGGTTTAGAGATTTTAGTTATTTTTATAGCTACACGAATTTTTGTAATTTTACTTAATTGATAACTTTGTTTACATCATCTCATGCTTCAATCGAAACGCTTTTTAAAAATTAAGGATTCACTCGTAAGAATGCAATAGACTTTCGGATGAAACAATTCAAGAACAAAGGTGTTGTTACGACGCGGTTTGCTTTGCAGACAGTAACTCGAACACGCCGTTTTGGCTTTTGTGCTGATTTTCCTAGCCTCAACTTTATCGGCGCAGACCAGAAGTGAGGCGTTACTTTTAAGTTTCGAGCAAACTTTATTCTATTTGGTTAAAAAACACAAAGCCACTGCTCTTCAAAAATTTGAACACAGAACTCAACGCTGAAATTATAATTTACGGTTTTTATGTACATTTTACAACATCGTTAAATGCATGCACCCTCACCGTATTGAATTAATGATTTTGATGATTATAATACTAACCGAATATGCGAGACAAATGCCGATTTGGTTATTTTTGACTAAAATTTTTCATTATTTTACCAATTTCACGAGTAAACGCTGTATTTGGTGAATCTCAATTTCATTTTTGTATTTTACGTAAAACAAACATCGTCAATTCGAATATTTAAATCGAAGAGAAAAAGTTTCCTTTACAAATATTTGAATCAATTATGATAAGAAATAATTAAAAACTTCTTTATGGCTGAAGAACTTTTTAAAGACAAAACATTTTGCTAATTATTATTTGACTAATTCTAAAATTGTCCTAGTTTGATAAGTTAGAGAATTAAAGATAGAGGAATAGGATAGAACAGTATAGAGACAGCAAGAAAACTGTACTAAACTCGACATAAAAAGTTTATTACAACAGTGAAGCATTATTTACGCATTAATAAACTTTTTTGTGTCTGGATTATTACGGTAAAGAAATATCTTCTGTGAGAGGCATTGCATGCAAAGTGAACAACTTTTTTGCCCACCACAATAGAAAAGTGTGATTTTGAAATAAAAATCATTTAGATAGAAAATATTACGAACTTGAATTTAGTACTCAATGTTAGCAACACTATTTTCTAATTGTAAAATCATTTTTATTCTGACAATCGCAATCTGGCAATCGAAAAGACAAATTTTTCGCAATAGACTTTATGTTAAAGTTTGCACGCGAATAACTTGATTCACGTGCAAAATTCGCATCTAGGATTGGAGTAATTCTTAATACACACAAGAAATTCTATCTTCATACCAAGTTTCATTGAAATCGCGAAGGAACACAAAAAGTAGTTTTATTGTCAGTTAAGCAGCTTGATAGCATGTGAAAGTTCTGTTAGATAGCTTAAGTGTTTTATCAGACAAAAAATTAAATGTACACCTCCCGACAGAATGTTTTGTATCTTTTCCTTCATTTTAAATCTAAAAAAGATAAAAGATATGATAATTCACGTTTTAAAATTAGGAGAAACATTTAAATTTTATTTTATTTATTGAGTTCAAATCAGAGTTAAATATCATTAACATCGAAAGAAACGCTATTCAAATTGTAACATGGTAATGAGTTACGAAGAAATCGTTCGCGACTTTTTATGTGATCAGTCTGAAATTAAAAATTATTTCTTGAAAAAAATTAAATTTTGTATTTTACTCTCTTCGTTTATCCGCTTTTTCGATTGCATTATTTCTCGATATAATACAAAACATTCTGTCGGGAGCTATAATTCTCTTTATACATTATATTTCTTATTTTGATGCTGATAAAAGCCGACAGAGGAAAAAATCATACGAATACTTGATTTTTACGATATTTGTTAATTGATTTGTGTGTAAACTTTTATTGATATAGAAAAATTTTTCTTGTGTAAAAATGTGTAGAATTGATGCATGCGATGTTTGTGGTTTTTACTTTTTTAATTTTTTGTGTAGGTTGCTTCCAATCACATTTAAGTTTTGTGTTTACTGCACTCTTTCCCGTCTGGTAGCTTTTTAGCGCCTTCATTTTCAATTCAATGATTTTGGTTTTGGGCAATAAAGCGTTTCTTGCTTTTTAAATTTATTGAAAGGAAAAATTTTACTCTGCATTTCCCATCAATAATGGCATTGAGCTTAAAGATGTGGTGAGACTGGTTCAGCGAAGCGACTAGATCTGTACCCAAGATTTGTTTTCTTTTCAAAAAAAAGTGAAAAATGTTTTATTACAAAATGCATTTTCAAGTCGGTGTTTAAAAGCTTTTATTTATCTAAATATACATAAATAAAAATAAAAAATTCAAATGCATACAATATCATATACAACTGCATTTTATATACACGGAAAATAAGAAGTAGCTTCGTTCGCGAAGATCAAGCAGATCAAAAATCACCATTATCAAAACGCCCGTCATTCTCATTCACGAGCTTAGAGCGACCTTTATTAAAACAATTGTGAATTCTCCGCTTTTCTATTCTTAATTTTAACGTTAAACAGAAAAGTACTCACCATCCATTCGCTCGTTCAAGCCGTAAGTATAGATGTAAAATGCAACGACAATTGCAAAGCAAATCACGTTCGAACGCGGATCCATCACTAGAGCGAATTGCGACGACAACAAGACAAAAAACTTTGCAAAAAAGAAAAGAAGCAAAACAAAACTTAATTTGGCTTAAATTGCTTGAATATAAATTGCACAAAGTGAAGCATTCGTGAACGTTGCTGCAAATGTGGTTGGCGAATACGAGCACACACAATTTATACCAGTTTCGAGAAGTAGATAAAATCCTATAAATTCGAGTGCTCAGGACGAATGCAGTTTAAACCATCCATTCACATGACAACGGCAAAGTTATCATTTGAAGCTTTCACAAACTTATTGCTCAGGAAAGTTAAACGTAGACGAAACCTTATATTGAAACAACTCTGTTAGCTTAATCACTTATCACTCGTTGCCTTTCGCTGCTGCTTCGATCATCATCTTCATCATCGTCTTTATCTTTTTTACAACATCATCAACACAACAAATACTCTCATGTCGTCACTACACAACAGATAACGAATCACTTCAATTGTAAACAAGGTTAAATTTTCAAACTCTAATCTTAATCGCTTCAACAAAGCATTGATTGCTGTGAAACGCAAATATTTGGTACTTCTTACGTGTGAGTAACAAAAAAATGTAATGTATCTTCTACCAACAAACGAATCAAGCTTATCATTAATTATTTAACGTGTGATTTGATAATTACGTAAAAACAAATGTGACGAAAAAATATTCAATTTTCTTCCTTCTCATGCTGGTTTCCTAATAAAGGGATTAGAAAATGGTCTCATGACAAACAATCGAACTCATTTATTTTTGCAGTCGACAATATTTGCGATAAAAAATATTTTTTTCCGAAAATTAGAGCCGAGAAAAATATGATGTTACAAGTTATTTTCTAATAACATAACATAACTTAACATCTTTATTTACTTTAAGGCATTATTGCCCGTATTTTACAGTAAGAGGCAAAACAATTCCCCACTCTAGCGCATTTGGAGTGAGGAATTTTTTTTTTGCCTCTTACTGTACAATTAGAACAATTTATTTAATTTATATGTCATGCATTAATTTTATGTAATTTAATTGATATATTTATATTTTTATCATCTGCATTGTTTTCCCTGATCTTGTTTTATTAATTTCGCTTTTTAATAATTACACAATATTTTAAATTGAAAAAGCAAATCTTATCTCATAAGTCCGTCAATTCATAATAATTTGAAAAGATTGGTTATTACAAAACTAAAAAATTTAAAATTGCTCTAAATGAATGATTTTTTGCTTGAATCAGAAGAAATGTCGTTAATAAATTCCAATCGATGTTTGATAGATAGTTCAGGATTAAGAATACCGTGATTTTCATCACCAGACGCGCTAAAACGAAATTTTCGTTGAAAAAACGATGCATTGCTTTCTTTGATAATTGCTTTTAGAGCTAAATTACGATGTTTGATTTTATTGTAATATTCTATTGCTCCTTCTAAGTAATTTTTGTCTATTGCTTCATTTCTGTTCTCTGCGCGGAGCAAGTCATCTTTGGACATGGCTCCGTGAGTGAAAACTTTTGCGTCAGCCTCGAGCTTTAATAAGCCCATGATGGAAGGATTGAAACTAATCAAAAATAAAGTCGCAATGAAAAGATTTAAAAGTACAAAATACGGCATTCGACCTTGCGCTATTTTTGATATTTTCTTGTCTCGTTTCATCAAAGCTATTAGCTCAAGAAAGAAATGCGTGCAGATAGTTAGTACACTAAATATATAAAGAAAGCTATAGCCATCGGTACTATACAATTCTCGAGCAATCAGATATTTTTTAGCTTTGTCCGAAAGCACAAAAGAGTCAATTAAGGCCAACCCATTTGATGAAAGCCATATTTTTTTATCCAAAATTTTAAAACGATATTCGATTGAGAGCAGTGAATTTAATTTTGAAGCTCTTAATTCTGATGAAGTATTCACATTCAAATAATCAGGTAATAAAATGCGTGAACCATAGCGAGTTTTAGTGCTGCCCGCACTCCATGGTTTCGATGCTAAGTAAGTATCAAAAACAATTCGTTTCTTTTGCTTATCTTTTAGACTCTTAGAATCGTTTAAAACCTCGTTGATTAGTCTCTGCAAATCATCGCTGACTTGAGGATTTTCGCTACGATAAAAAATGAATGTGAAAGAATGGTGCGAATTAAAAGCAAACCTGACGAAACCGGTGCTTTGTTTGTTGATTAGAGCATTGAAAAAGCCATGTTTCGCTTTTCGCGCTTTGAGCAAATCGAGAGCGAATGTATTTGCAACGATCACAGCGGACGAGAGACCGGCGGCAATAATCGCTCTGTGAACGATTGATGTCTCAATTATCGCGATTTTAACCATTGTTTTCTTTCGATTTTCAGTTGACTTTCATTTCTCTCGAAACATGTGCTTTCGTCTGCAATCGGGGTCGAGATTAAAATGCGCCTGTTTCACGCTCACAGTAAGCGTGAATGGAGTGGCACCAAGTTTATTGCATGAAATCTTTCGTTCAGAGATCATCAGACATCAAACAAATGCACAAAAAGAATAAAAATGATATGGAAAATGATTTTTTTGTTGCTATAAGTGTTTAAAGCTCAATGAAAGGGCGCAGCATGCTTAAAATTATTTTCTCCAAATCAATAAAGTCAATTGGCGAACAAAGTGATGCAAAAGTGTTTTGGATGCTTTTTTGATATTCATTTCTTAGATATGAACAATCTTTTAAGATTCAATCCAATTTTCAAAATTTCGATTTTTTTTTCTTATTGTCCAAGCAAAATTAAGAGAAATTATTTTGTTCGAGACAACGAGCCCTTGTGAAAGCAGGAAGAGCACCAAATTTGTGTTAAAGTATTTGTTTAACAATTTGCTGATATCAATTACGATTGTTTGAATGTTGTTGGAATAAAACAGTGAGAAAGCAGAAGATAAGCTTCACAAGCTTTTGACTTTGCACTCTCTCATTATTTTCTTTAAACCAAACTAATTTCACGTGAAGCTGAATTCTTGTTTTCAATTTTTCACGTTCTAGCAAAGATTTTTTACATACACATGTAACTAATGTATGTAAAATAATATTTTACATAAATTACATTATTTATTACATTATTTATTTATACTTATAATAATAATTTTAAATAATATTACATTTTTTGCCTTTTGCTTAACACGCGTCAATTAAATTCACAATGATCGCATGAGAGTGGCGCGAGAATCTGCTTGCGCATATTGCTACAAATACACGTGCTTTTAAATAAACGCTCCAGCCGCCGAAAGTTAGTGTTTAAGTTTTTCCCGCGCTATGTTCAACGTTTTAAAATTTCAGAAGTTGTATTTATTTAATTAATACAATGACAATAATGAATGAGGATGACACCATGAAATGCAAAGCTTAGGGCAAAAAAAGTCATAGGCTCAAGGACAAAAAAATTTCTTTTCAATGCGACCTCCCTAAATTAAGAATCAGAAATAATCAGTTGAGAAGTTTTTGCGTTCTGCTGAAACATGCGTCGATTAAATTCATTGTTATTATTTATGTAAATTTGATTGAATTCACCTCAGTACTAATTGCACCACCAACATAAATGGCCCTCTTTCTTTTTCGTTAAAAAGTTTGTTTTTCTCTTTCTTAAATTTTTTCCCTTAACGAATGCAAGATTATTGTTTGCCTTTTCACCTTATTTATCTTTACCCTTTTTCGCTTTGAATGAGTTATCTTTCAACTCTGGTTTCAATATTGTCTCACTGTCCGCACGAACTCTTCTGAATGGTGATGACTTTAGTTTTTGTCTGGAATATGTTTAAAATTATTTTCTTTATCGCCGATATTTGGAGTTTTCTATCAGAAAAAAAAGAGATTTTTACTGCAAACCGCGAAAAATGTTTTTCTTACTATTGTTTTGCCTTTTTCTTCTTCAGACCACTCGGATTCAGATTCCGATCCTGAACTCGATTGTTTTTTCGCAGGTGTTTTCGTTTTCTTTTCTTCTACTTTTGCCTTTGGCGCACTTTTTGCTTTGTTTTCGTCTTCCACATCATCCGAGTCTGATTCTGAACTTTCTTCTTTCTTTTGTGCTTTCTGATTTGTTGTCGTTGTTTTAGCTTTTGCTGTCTTTTCTTCTTCTTCACCAGAACTCAGAATCAGAATCGATTGGATTTCAGAGCTCGAATCTGAATCTTTCTTTGCTGATGCCTTTGCAAGTGACTTAGTTGGTGACTTCGGAGCAGCTTTTCCGAATGGAAAAGAACGAAAGTGAAATGACTCCGTCTAAGAAAGTGAATTAAAAAACGTTCGATTAGCTCGCGTCACGCGAGTCACATAATTCGTCGAACTAATTAGGTTAGTTCGACTGCGAACAATTAAGTTTCGCGATCTTCGATCGAGGATCGGACGCGAGGCAAAGACTCGCAAGCAGACGAATGCAGACATCAACTGTTTTGGTGAACGAAAGCATCGAACCGTGGGTATAATTTTACTTTACGGGCAGAATCGAGAAAAGATTTTTCGAACACTTTTCTTAACTAAATCAGGTGCGAGAAGTTCAAAAATGCAAAAATTTTTTTCGGCAACTTACCGTTCAAAAGTTATGAGCATATTTAGTTACTATAGCGTCCTATGGCAGATTACGAAACCAATCGAGAAAATTTTTTCGAAAACTTCTCTTTACTAAATCAGGTGAGAGAAGTTTAAAAATGCAAAAAAATTTCCGGCAATTTACCGTTCAAAAGGTATATGCAAAGCAAACGATGAAGTGCGCGCACACTATAAATAGGTTCAAGATATTTTTAATATTGCAACGCGCAGTTCGGGCGGCAACGGCAGCATCCGTACCTATTTATGGTGTGCGTGCAACTTTATGACTTTTATATGAATTTCTATGCTGTGCTTTAGAAATAAATTAGTTTTCGCTTCGCTTTCGAAGGGTATTTTTGTTTTGCTTTCTCATTCTCAATTCTTTCTCTTTCGATATTCGCCGTCATCCGCACTCCACTCTTCTCTATACTTCGTCAGCTCTCGCTCGACAGTGCTCATCGCATTTGCTTTCCGAAGCCAGACACCAAATGTAAGTCCGTTTTGATCGTACCCGCATAGGAAACGCGTCGCGCTCTGTACTCCGCTCAAAAATAGCCCCATGAAACCGCCTTTTACAGCATTTAATTCCTACAATTTCTACATAAATAAATACAATATTTTTAATTAAGTAAAATACGAAATTTATTCATGATATGGGATGTCCGGCATGCCAAGATCCGGAATAAAATTAATAGTGATTTTCTAAAAATTCGTACATTTTTTCGCGAAGATCAAATAATTCATAAGGAAATTCATATCGTTTTCCCCAAAGATGAGATAGTTGATCGAAAACTTATTAATTTTTCTATAAAATTAAATTTTCTATAAAATACTGAATTTCGCAAAACTCAGATGATCTTTTTTAATTTTTTAATCCTTTTTTCTGCTTTGATTAATGGATGACGATATAAAGATGTTAATGTTGTGCTGTTAGATGAAAAAGATGATGATTGAATTTGTGCGATTTTCTGTAATGTTTTATCGCATTTTCTAAGAAGTTGTTGCAAGTCAAACACCACCAAGACGATGTTGATTTCGACCATGACTAAAAAATTAAATTTTTTAATTGGTTAATTCATTCAAACTTGTTTTTTGTTTATTTATTAGATTAATTTTTTAGAAATTATTTCAATGTTGTCAATTAGTTTTATAGAGATATCGGCTTTGTTAATGCTTTAAAGTAATGAATTTTAACAAAAACTATTAAAAAGATGTAAAGAGCAATTTTGATAGATAAGGTTTTGCTGCGTGTAATCTGAAGAAAATTATTTTGATTATTTTGATATCAACTGAAATAATATTCTGATTTTTATGATCTTTTGAGTTTTAATCTGAAAAGTTGTTTTTTTAATATAAAAATATTTGCAGATAAAATTCAATAAAAAGACTTCGTTTAAAAATTAATATTGCTAGCTGGAATTTTACGTAATGTGTTTTCATTAATATCATGTATGCTTGTTCATATAAACTGTTAGCTCAAGGTACTTCAACGCCTTTTTCCTTT
>NCKU01004403.1:0-12372 GCA_003675995.1 Dinothrombium tinctorium | reverse complement strand
TCTTTCCATACAGCCTGTATAAGACTTTTGCTTTGATTTTTGAACTTCGCTTTTGTTTTTATACTACTTTGTGCAGAAAAAAGTATCTTTTTCTATGCAAAGCTTAGCGCAGATTTATTTTTATGCACAAAGCATTTAGTATTTAATAAAATTATTTATTTAATCCTCCAATTTTCTGCTACTTGATATTGGGTTGTATGAAGCCAAATCAAGTTAGTCACAAAATCATGTCTGACAAAAAAAATGAGAAAAAGTTTGCGTTTGGAAAAGGCGCTTTTCGCAGAACTTAGGAAACGCCTGAAAACATTTACAGGTATCCAACAATATAACGAGTACCTGTTGGGTGTGGAGTGTGACCGCCTCTGAATAGCAACGGTTTGCATTGCTTTTCGTTAAAAGTAAAATGCTCTTTTTGATAAAAATGATTTCTCATCTTTTAATTTATGCTTATTTAACTTTATATGTTGTCGAAGCACAGCAAAATCCATCAATTTCTTACATAAGTCCAGACAAAGTGGTCAGAATCGGGGACACAGTTGATATGCAGTGTTCGGTGCAATATCCAGCTAATTACCCAGTTATTTGGACTAAAATCAATCGGGACAATTCATTTGAAAATTTTCTCATATCGCGTGATTCTTCATTAAGCATCTACGATAATCGGTATTCCATCAGACACGATGAGGCGAGTTCTACATATACTTTGCAGCTATCAAAAATACAAGAAACTGATGAGGGTATTTACCAATGTCAAGTGCTTATTTCATCAACAAGTCGAGTGACCGCAAATCTACACCTAACGGTGCACATTCCACCCTCGATAAGCGATGATAATCCAAATACCATAATGACCTCTCCAGGAGCAACCATTAAATTAGAATGCAATGCGACTGGAAACCCAAAACCGAAGCTAAGTTGGAGACGAGAGAATAACGAATTACTGCCTACCGGAGGAGAAGTATATCTTGGAAATATTCTTCACATTTACAATATTACTAAAAATGACCGCGGTGCCTATTATTGTCTGGCGAACAACGGGGTTGGCAAGGAAGCGAGAAGAAATTACATAGTCGAGGTCAAGTTTGCACCAGAAGTGACAGTGCCTAAAGAAAAGTATTCACAAGCAATCGCAAACCCTGTCGACCTCGAATGTCATGTAAAAGGATACCCTCATCCGACGATATTTTGGTCGAAGAACGGAGTGCGTGTTTATGATGGCTCTGATTACCATATTACACTTACGAATTACGCTCTCGATTCCATGAGAACAATTTTACGCGTCAAAAGTATCACTCAGTGGCAATTTGGCAAATACACTTGCACCGCGGATAACGATCTCGGATCGAGCGAAAAAGTAATTACCGTTGAGCCGAGCGCAACGCCTATTTGTCCGCCCGCGTGTGACGCTAGTTCTGCACAATCATTTTTAATCAAAAGGACTTTAAATGCTTTCACCATCATCTTAACCATCATTTCATTCGCTTTTCGGAACATTTGTTGACAGGTCACGACATGAAAAAGTTTTTGAATCTCAACTTTTTTAATTAACACTCGAAATCGTTATTTTTATATCTGCACTGTGGAAATAAATGGAAATAGATGATGCATAGAAAATTTTGAGAATCTCTTGTACGTGTTGAAAAGAGTATTTCGTTTTTTGAAATTCTTTTGTTAAAAACACTTTTGAAAAGAACATTTTTAATAAACATGAGTGTGTAAATTAGACATTATCATCGAAATGATGCTCTCAAATTATCCAGTTGATAAATATTCAAAAGCCTCACTGTGAACTTTAAAAAGCGAGTTATCAGTGGACGAATTAGCGCTTGTTACAAGCTTGTGTTAAATGGTTTAAATTGAAGTGAATAGAAAATTTGGCAAAAGCCCGCGAAGCGTTATTTAGCGAACTTGAAGCGAAAACTTTTCGCTCGCATTCGAAGTTAGAAGGAATTGAACTAAACAGCGACGATAAACGCAAACGCGCCGCGAATTGCTTTCCAGCGTTGCGTAACCGCAAACGCAGTGACGAGAGGCGGCAGCAGTGCTCAGCACTCACCGGTTTCATTTACGTTTCGTGTTTTAACAATTTGTCGAAAGCGAACGAAAGCAATGAGCGTTGAATTCGCGAAACGCTGCGTTTTCGCACTCATTTATCGCTTCATTCACGCTCTCTATTCGCTTTTCGAATTTTTTCGCAAACGACTGCAATTCGCAGCGCGAAAGCACACAGCGAACGAACGATCAAACTTTTCGGTGGACAAATCGTTTTCGAAACTACCCCAACACTTGGCGGTGATTGCAAACTGCGACCACAGCGGCGTGCATTCCATAGTCGACACCATCTCTCTGATCGTCTACTGGTGTTCGCTTCTCGAAATTGAGTACATCACGCTGTACGATGCTAAAGGTTCGCCGCATTTCTCTGCTCTCGCTTTGCCCACACTTTACTCTCATCGCTTTGTTTCAGGTTTATTGATCAAACACAAGAAGTCAATTGAGAGCAAAATCAAACAGATTCAATCGAATTCGAAGCAAAAGCATAGTTTCACGCTTAAAAATGGTACAAGTCGCCAATTATTTTCGTTATAAATTCTTAACTTCTGTCTCAGGTTTTAAGAGACCATGTTTCACGCTTAACAACGATATCGACGCTTCTCGCTTATCGAAAGTTACATTCATCTCTGCCGTCGACGGAAGGCAAACCATTGTTCAAGTCACGAAAGATATCGCTTCGAAAATGAAACGAAACATGCTTAACACTGTAAATCCAAATGAAATTTCCACTTTAATACAAGAAAAAAACCACTTTCCGGATGTGGATCTTGCTGTCATTCTAGGCTCGACACCCTGTGTATTTTCATTTCCTCCCTGGCAGTTGCGAGTAACAGAAATACTAACCATTCAAAATCATGATCGGCTCGAGGTTGAAGATTTTATCGAAGTAATCAGCAAATATAGCAAATGTCAGCAACGGTTTGGAAAATGATGTTTTTGCTTAATTTAAGATTTCAATTGAGATTTAAATTATAAGACTTAAAATAATGAAGGAATTTACATTTCAATAATAGGAAAATAAAATATTTTACGAATTTTTTCATTTGACTTTTTCTTTCCTTTCTAAGTGGAATCAGAGGCACTTAGAATATCACCATTACTTCATTATCTCACTGTCTTGGGTAAATAATACTTTTATAAGTTCTGGGCGAATTTTGATTTTGAAAACATCTTAAAAATTGTCTGTTGAATAAGATGATTTAATTTTGTTCTCTTACAAACTCATTAGTACTCTTTATTATTTTGATTTTATCTTTTTCGAGAAGACTTTTTAGCAAACTTTCTTAAACAAAATGTAGTTAGTCTTCAGGATGAAGATATTGAAATGAATGTTCAGCAACACTTATAATAGAAAAATTACTCCCATTCAGAAGTATGCAAAGTATTTGTCCCAAACTTTGATGGTACAGTAGAAAGCTTAAGTTTTTAATCACAGATAAACATTTGAGGATTTTTGAAAAATATTTCCTGTTTTGACTATTAATCAGATGAAAACTTTAAGCCTTAAAGTCTTTAAGGAATTTCATTTTCATACAATTAAGAGGAGACGAGATATCTTTTGATGATAAAATTATCTAATTTTCTTTATGTGGTGAACTAATTTAAGAACGCCCTGTTTGAGCTGTTTGGTCGCACTATTAAGTATTCAGAGGTGAGGTGATTGTTTGTTTACTCAAAAAGAGCAAATGTAAAAAATTGATTGGATCGAAATCGAGTGGATTGCAGTTAATTGGCACTTCTTTTCACTTTTTGCTCCCATTTATCGCTGCTTTGAAATGAGCGCAGTTTCAGAAGAGAGGGCGTTGCGAAGTTAGTGCGTTTCGCATTTCAAAAAGTGTTCGAATTGTTCGAAAATCGTCTGTTTGTGTTTTGGTTTTTTCGCTCTTTAAAGCGAACGCCAAATACTGAAAATGCGACGAATTCTGAACGAAGACGCGAACGCGAACCACTCGCTTATTGCTAGTCTTCTCTCCAATTGCTTCCAACTTTTAGTCGCTGTGAAACGAGCCATCGAAGAACGCATCTATTGGTGTCCGACTTCACCCGCTTTGTTAGAACAGAGTGAAACGTCTTTATTTTCGTGTACGTTTCCTTTTTTCTTTTTTCTCTTTTGCTCTCAATTTTCGCTTTGTTCACACATTTCTGTGCATCAAATCAACAATTCACTTCGCAAGGTGCGAAGTTCGCAGCTTCTTTTTCAAAGAACGCTGTTTGAGCGCAAACATTGATGAAGAGAAACCTGTGAAGAGCAAAACAAAGCGTAGAAAAGCATTGAAAGCGCTTTCAAGGCTGGATTGAATAAGCAAACAACAATATACTCCTCTATTATCAGCATTCTTAATGCCACTCACTACTGATCGCTAATGAGTGAAGTGAAAAGTGCTGAAAAGTGCTCAATTACAACTTTATGGACTGCATTTCCTCTATTTTGCTGTTTCGCAAATTTGTTATTTATCTCTCAAAAAGTCATGTTTTATAAAAATGATTCTTTTTCCTTTCAGATCTGAAAACGCCATTCAAGTTACAATTTGTTGAAATCGAGAAAGAGTTTGAATTGGAATCAACCAAAGTGCGGACTCTTAAACTAAATGAATCGGCTACAATAAATGAACACATGACTCCACTCGTACTCATACATGGCTTTGCCTCCGGTGTAGGCTTTTGGATATTAAATTTAGACTCATTGGCAGCCAACAATAGGCCTATTTATGCATTCGACATTCCAGGTTTTGGTCGCAGTTCGCGCCCAAATTTTGATAATGGACAGGAAATTGAGTGGCAATTTGTTGAATGCATCGAAAGGTGGAGACTATCGATTAATTTAAAGGATAAATTTATTTTATTAGGGCATGGTTTCGGTGCTTTTTTGGCTTTATCATATGCTTTACACTTTCCAGAGTATGTTGCGCACATTATTTTAGTTGACCCTTGGGGTCTTCAATCGGCTCAACAAGTCCAAGAAAACCGACGGTTAACGCATTACCAATTGCCATTGTGGGTCAAAGTTGTGAGCGCTTTTCTTCAATCTTTTAATCCATTAACAGGTTGTTATTATCTCTGTTTAAATTGATTTAGATGTTCTGAAACCGTTAAATCTTTTTTCATTTTTAGGACTGCGAATAGCTGGTCCTTGGGGTCTTAAACTTTTGCTTATGCTGAGATCAGATCTGAAACGCAAATTCATCCCTTTTATGGATACGGAAGGTTCGGAACTAGTTTTACGCTACCTTTATCATTGCAACGCACAATCAAATGCAAGTGGTGAAATTGCATTCAAAGCATTGTCGCTACCGAGTGGTTGGCCCCGATTTCCGCTTATACATAGGATTGATGAATTGCATCCAGATATTCACCTAACATTTATTTATGGTTCTAGATCATGGAACGATTCACAAATAGCTTTTGAAATTGTTTATCTGCTTGGTGAGCAAAAAGTAAACGTTCATATAATTAATGGAGGAGGATGTCATGTTTTCGCTGATAAACCAGAACAGTTCAACAACATTGTAAAACTTACATGTTGTTTGGTTGACCAAAGATTATACTATTCGGCGAACGTAACCAAATGATTGTTATTTAGGGCATTGCATTTCCCTAAAATTGTTTACATATTTATTTAATACAAACTTTGTACGAAGTATGAAGATGAAGCTTTAATGTATTACCCGGTTGTCCCTTCGAATAACCGAATTAAGAGTAAAACAAAAGAGTACAATTTAAACTGAATAAAACAGTTTTATTTTTTCAAATTCAAAAATATTGTCGAATGAAAAAAGTTATTAAAAATTCATTGACGAAATTTGAGTGAATTCGGAGAAATGAAGATAAAAATTTAAAAATTTAAAATCAGTTTCTTTGGATAGTAGCAGCGAGAAAGCCATCGATAAGTGGCGACACAAGGCGTAGAAAGTGAGAACTAGAATTGAATGTTTGGTGGGAGTGAATTCACCGAAATTTGTGGCTTTAAATTTTTGGAAACATGAATGAAAGCGAAGACATTCTTCAATTTTATCCATTCTCATCTCTTATCGATCCCAGCTTCTGGCACATTGTTTCAGAGAAGAAGCTCAGTGTTTATCGATTGAACGAGACCGCAATCGACATATTCGGAATGTATCGAAACGGTATTTGACTAAATTGTTGCTAACCAGTTGTAAACAAACTATCTTTTTGCAGACGAAGCAAAAAACTTGCCTCCGTTGGCAGCATTCAGTTACGATTCGCTCAATGAGTATTATTATATGCTGACTCTGAGCAAAACTCATTTTTTCTTACTTAGCGCACCGTCGTCCGAAAGCGGCTCTTATCCGATGTTCGGAAAGCTAATTATTTACAACACTTTAGAGGCGTTTCGAAATGCAAATAAAAAAGAATTGTTGCAGAGTTTCGGCGAAAAAGTAATATCGTCAGATTTGCATACAATCTAATCTCGTCCTCTTTATTCAGTTGTGGCAGAGAATGAATGATGCAAAAGAGTGTACAAATATTACTGAACTTTTATCACAGTTTTTGCTCATTGCTTTCGCTGTAAGTAAACCATTTCTTCACGATCGTATTTGATTGATTTCTTCTTGCTTTGATTTGTGGCTGATTGTTGTGATTGATTTCATTCAAAGGATCTCAAGAAATATCACTACCATTATTGGTTCGCTTTCCCTGTATTTCAATATCCACAAAGTAGTGTTTTACAATCGATAGCAGCATTAAAAAATGTGTGGACCAAAGAACAAGTATGTCGAAATGCGAATAGAGTTTAAATTGATTTGGTTTAAAAATCAGCTCAGCGAATTCCAAACAAAAATCTCGCAAACGCCGGAGAGTAAAAAAGCATATTTTTTAACCTTTGTTAACGATGAAACAAATGAAGTTTCAATACATCCATTCGAAGATTACAAACTTTTAGAGAAAAAGTGCGGCCAGGTGTGAACGCAATAAGCGCGACATGAAATGTTGGCTTCATTTTAATTATAGGTTTTCTTTTCATTCGCTGATCCTTGTCCGAATCCAAAGTATCCAGGATGGCCTTTAAGAAACTTTTTGACTTTGATTGTGCTCAAATACAAATTAGAAATTTGCTCGATTTTAAGCTTTCGATTACAAAGAAATGATTGCAGCGAAAGTCTGCTGTTTGAAGTCAAACTCGTTTACAAAGAGGAAAGTAAATGTCCACCTTGTATTGGCTGGGAGAAGAACGAAAAACAAAAACTTGGCGCAAAATTCGTAGATTTAAGCTCGACATTTGACCCCAAGCGATTGGCAGAAAGTGCAGTTGATTTGAATCTTAAATTAATGCGATGGAGGCTTGTTCCATCACTCGATTTGCAAAAGATATCTGAAACAAAATGTTTATTGCTCGGAGCTGGAACTCTTGGATGTAATGTTGCGCGCTGCTTATTGGTAAATCGCGCTGCCGTTTTCATCGACGCTAATTTTTTTTTCCTAAGGCTTGGGGAGTAAAAAATATCACTTTCGTGGATAATGGAAAGGTTTCTTTTTCGAATCCTGTTCGTCAATCTTTATATGAATTCAACGATTGTTTGGAGAGAGGAAAGCCAAAAGCTGAAGCAGCTGCTGACGGCCTAAAGCGCATTTACCCGAGTGCAAACGCAAAGAGCGTAGTCTTAACCATTCCAATGCCAGGACATCCTGTCTCTTCGACAAGTCAGCTTTCATTTTATTTAAAAATTATGCAACTTAATTAATTTTTAGTGATAAACGAAGTGGAGAATGATGTGTTGACACTGGAGCAGCTGATTGAATCTCATGATTGTGTTTTCTTGTTGATGGATACAAGAGAAAGTCGGTGGTTACCAACTGTAATTTGTCAATCAAAGCGTAAAGTATGTCGTAATTAGCATTTTAAAAAGGTAAACGCAAAGATTTGCATGGTTAGCTGGTGATTAATGCTGCCCTTGGCTTTGACACTTACTTGGTTCAACGTCATGGGATCCAAGCTTCGAAGGCTTTTCAAAGTTCGGCGAAAGACGACCGACTCGGATGTTACTTCTGCAACGATGTTGTCGCGCCTGGTGATGTAAGAATAAATAATGCTTTATGAATTTAATGTAATTAATTTCAGTCAACGAAAAACCGGACGCTAGATCAAGAATGCACTGTAACACGGCCTGGTGTTTCATACTTGGCTGCAGGATTGGCAGCCGAATTGATGGTATCCGTAATACAACATCCTTTGGGGTAACAATCAGTTGACGCCAAATTTTGCTTTAAACGTTTTTAATCACAGAGCGAATGCGCCTGCAAACTACACAACTGATGATGACGACCCATTTGCAGAATCATGTTTAGGCATTGTTCCTCATCAAATCAGAGGCTTTTTATCTCAGTTTAATCAACTAATGCCCGTGAGCAAAGCGTTTGACTGTTGCACGGCCTGTTCTTCGCAAGTATGATTTTCAAATGGCATCGAGAAAGCTCGATTCACCTCTTTTCTTCATCAGGTTGTGGAAGCATACGAAACTAAGGGATTCGACTTTTTGCTGCAAGTATTTAAAGATACCGATCATCTCGAAACTGTGACCGGATTAAAAAAATTACACGAAGAAGTAAATGTTGACGACGTCTGGGCTTTGAGTGAATGTGAAAGTGAATAACATTTAATAACGCAAAGTATACAAGTAAATAACGCATCAAACAGTAATATATTTGCGCTTCGTCTTAATGTTGACCGCTATTTATAAAAATTAAATTAATAGTTTTTAGTTGAAATCCTCTGTGTTTTGTTCGCATCGCCTTTCTCAGAAGAAACCTCTTTATCTTTCTCCTGCAATTTGCGCCAAGTGTCGCCCAACGCTTTTGCAAAGTGATCGTCGACTGTAACACTCTTACATTATCTTAAAATTGCAACCGCAAAAACTTACCGCTCATTGATGCGCTCGGCGTATTGTTGGCATTATTGTTATTATTCATGAAAATTTCGGAATAATCTTTGCCCAAAGATCTTCGAAAATGCTCATCGATATCGGGATCACAGGCACCAGTGAGTATTTGTTTCCTCTGTCCGACTTCTGCGTTGCAATTGTGATCGCTGAATTGAACGCTTTCTTTATTTGTGGTCGAACATTTTTCCATATCGTTGGACAAGTTGCAACTTTGGCAATTCGGGGATACTGTGAGCTTCGGTCGTAAAGAAGGCGCGCAGGTTATTACAGACGGGCGCATTTGCTGCAAATTATTTGTTGTTTCGGGTGTCGATACTTCAGAACGCGGCAAACTTTGAGATTCACTGTCACTCGAAGTTCGACTCTTTTTGGTCATATCCAAAGGCTGTTCTTCTTCACAATTGTCACTTGGGTAAATTAAGTGACGCGCCGAATTTGGATCACTGTTGCGTCTGATGAGGTGGACTTCACCGTTGGGACAATTGATTTCATATGGCGAGCCTCTATACGCAAACGAGCAACTACTGCTGCTTCTTTCACGTCGACACACATTGAGAAGAATAGGGTACGCACTCTGTGCGTCCATCGGTTTCGCATAATTAACATTTAAAGGCGAGTTTAATCGTTGAAAGGCTTCGAAAGATTCCGGATTTGAGCGTTCGTCAATACTGAAATCGATTGAAACGCATTTAAAGTGAGCAAATTGCGAGCAAAAGACTCACAGATGAGGAGATATGCTTCTTCGAAGTCTGAAACTTGAGCTGTGCGCCAATTCGCGTCTGTCTTTACTTCGCTTCATTTTACACTCTTTTGTCGGGAGTTCTTTCGACGTCAGTGTCTCTTTCGATGTCTCTTTCACGGCTGCCTTCGACTGAGACTCGATTTCTGAAACGAGAAGAAGCGAACTAAGATTGGCCGTCGTATCGATAAGCAGCTTTAAAGTGCAGGCAAACAGCGAGTATTTATCACTAACTTCTCACTGAAATATTAAAAACTGTTTCCTTCTTTGCGATGTGTCTGAATGCTGAGCGATAACAACTCGCACAGAGAAGCGAACCGCACCTTCATCGAGAGCTTAGGCCTTGAGAGGTGACTGCCGATTCACCACTCTATCAGGTATTGCCGCAATGGACACCGTTCGCAGCTACCGTTCACTGTTCGCGATGATTCCGCACAATTTGCGGCCAATTGAGATTATCTCTGATCAAAGCCTCTCTTCGAATCGAACGTTTGCAGTGCAAACAAAAAAGTGCCTCACAGAAGAGTAGTGAGCAGAGAATCTATTTATTCGCAAACGAACAGGTCGACAGCGTTTCGCGTTTCGAGACCGATGATTGCAAAGAAGCGCTAAATTAATTGCGATTCACATAAACGCACACACTGCTAATTGATCGCAAATCATTGGCAAATCAAACGAGCGATTAACGAACGCTCGCAACCTTGTCGCTGCTTACTGCTTGTCGATGTCATGAAAAGGCTAAGCTTCACTTTCCATTTAAAAAGCTTGCAAAAGAAGCAAAAAGTAAAACGTTGCGAAAATTGTTTTTTATATACATTTGAAAAATGAAAAGGATGTATATAAAGTTAATGCATTCACGCAACGTTTACCACGAGTCGTTGACTTCGACGAATACACAAACCGTCTTTCGCTCACTAATGAGAAGAAACAAACACAACTGATTTCGAATCGTTTTCGAACGAAGCCATTCAAAAGCACGAATACAGCGTTCGCTGTTCACAACTCGACGATCGACGAGTGAACGAACAATCGAACGCTTGACGGCAGCGAAAACCGAGAAACAAGCGAATGCAAAACGAACGTTACCCTCGCTGTTGATTTGAAGTAAAGCTGCCGCTGTCGAAGACAACACTTCCAAAGGCGAGCCTTGCGTTGGTATCGAAATCAAATCCATCTGCGATCGCGAAGCACCATTCATTCACTGCATTCACGAAGCCGATTGTTCGCGTTTAAAACATCTTCGTTTCTTTCCTATCATTCGTGCAATTTCTACTCGTTCGAACGTTTGCCGTTTCGGTTGCGGCCACAACTCGAAAAGCGAATTAGTTTTCCGAAACAGTTTTCGAGCGAAAAACGGGCGAAAATGAGTTAAAAGCGAAAAATGAGAAAAACGCGAAAAAAGAAAAGAAAAATTGAAACTGCGAACACACAACACAACGCTCGCAGTGCAGCCATCCTTCGCTGCCTCGCGTCACCTGCGAACGGCTTCGAGCCTCCGTCGCACAGTCACAGTTCTCGCGTTTCGTTCGCTTTAAAAGCTAAACAATCGACGCTCGGCACTCTGAGCGCGGTCCGTCTCGGTTTTAATTAATTTAAAATGATCGCATACCAACGTTAGGAAAATGTACAGAAACAGCCACTGCTTCTCTCAATCGCACTGTCTTTTCTCAAATCAGGCAATTGATTTAAGCGAAGCGAGTAGATCAGAATTCGTTTTCCTTCGAGGCACAAGAAAATAGAAATTTTCGCTATTTAAAAAATCGCTTAGCGGCAGGCGATCTAACGAGGAAACTAAATTTAGCGAATGTTTACATATTTTTTCTCTATTTTTTTACTCTGAACACAAAATTGCGGCTTAAAGTGAAATTAGAATTTTTACAATTGCATACGCAAAATGAAGCGACACGAAATTTGCTTGTGTTTTCCCGCAAGCGTTCGGAATGCGGATTCGCGAAACATCTCTGCGATGCAAAGAATGGTTCACAGCTAAATTCCAATGAGTAAACAGTAAATAATTTCGCTTCAAATGGTGTGATTGTAACGCAAGCATTCACGCAAACATTTAAATTACATAAACTTGAAAATTGTTTGCCGCCGATGCAAAGAAAAGCTTGAATTATTGAAATTCACGAACGCGAATTGAGAATTTTCTAATTATGCGTTTCGATGATCTCATTCCGTCGCTCGACATCGATCGCCTGCCTTTATCACTGCATCAATCGCCAATCGAGTCAACTCATTTTTCGTTTTCAGCGAACAAACACAATGTCAGCAAAGCCTGAAACTTGTTTCACACTTTTCTGGTTATAATTCAAAAAAACACGAATCATTTACGATTTTAAGCGAAACTCTGCTGCTTTCTTCCTTAGAATTCGCTTTGTTTACGAAAGGGGTGACATTTTCGAGAAAAATTTTTATTTATCAATGAGTAAAGCAATTGAAATTGACAGCGTGACTTTGGCTTTTTGTGCATAAAAATAATTATTACAGGAAATTGACTCGAAATCATTTCGATAATAAGTCGTGTGAGAGTCTCGAGTTCAATGCGAACTTACGTAATGCTTCGGTGTTAGTTATGTAAAAGAGATTTCTTTGAAACTAAGCATTGCAAATGAATAAATCGATTCTCGACTTCGACAATAATTTTAAGAAATATCTATTAAAAATTTCATTAAGCAA
>NCKU01004402.1:264-12373 GCA_003675995.1 Dinothrombium tinctorium | reverse complement strand
TAGTGAAACCTTTCTCATAGTAAAGCCTTTATCGTAGTGACCAAACCTTCAAAAACGTCGCAAATTAGTGCCTAAATCATGAAACCTTTCCGATCTCCACCCAAAACCCCAGAATCAAACAGTTATTTAATTTAAACTTTACATACGTAAACAGAAATGTGTTTATTGTCAAACGACATCCACGACTATCACTTCGTGTCCCAGGGTAAAACAGAAATTCCTGGTGTAGACGATGTTGAAGAAATGAGAGCGACAGACGTAAGTTCTTCAATCGAAAAAGAATTCCTAAATCTAAGAGTATCCCGAGATTCTATCGTCGACATTAAGCCGGAGTAAAAATGTTTGAAAAGAATTCGGACATTTCCTCGCCATTATAACGTCCGAATTCCTAGAACCTGCTAGAACCAAACCACAAACCTTTCTTCTCTCATTCCTCGACCAAATAAAAAAAAAACTAGCGATTCAATGAATCGTGAAAAACAAAAACAACCGATGCCCAAATTTCCTCAAACACGTGAACACACTAAACAAACATAACAAGTGCAACAATTTAATTCATCCAAATCAACTTAATTCCTCACCTAATTTTTCAAAAAATACAGAGAAACTGCTTCTGACCAACGACATTAGACAGTATCACTTTGTATCTCAAGGCAAGGTTGAGATACCGGGAGTTGATGATAAAGAAGAGTTTCTTGTCACTGACGTGAGTTTTTACATGGAAAAAACGTTTTTACATGTTTTTACATGTCGGTGTAATAATTCGTTCGAAGCAATTTTAATGCGCTTAAGTTTCTCTTTAAACGCATTTTCTTAATGTTGCTTAAGTATTTGATTAATCTTAATTATAATTGTGGCAAATGTCGATCGATGTTCTTTAACTGTTTCACTCCGCTTTAACATTTTTGTTTGCAATTGCTGTTTGACAAATTCGATTCACGATTCTTTCCGAAAACGCAGTCCGCTTTCGACATTTTGGGCTTTTCAGAAGAAGAGAAGCACAATGTGTACAAAATTACCGCCGCCGTAATGCATTTTGGTGAATTGAAATTCAAGCAAAGACCGCGTGAAGAGCAGGCCGAGCCAGACGGCACCGAAGAAGGTGAACGTGTGGCGCATTTGTTAGGCCTCAATGCGGCCGATCTGTACAAGAACTTGTCGAAGCCGCGAATTAAAGTCGGCTCCGAGTTCGTCACTCAGGGCAGAAACAAAGATCAAGTGCATTACTCGATGGGCGCTTTGGCCAAAGCCATGTACGATCGTTTGTTCAAGTGGATGGTCAAAAAGATCAACGAAACGTTGGACACGCAGCAAAAGCGCCAACATTTCATCGGTGTATTGGATATTGCAGGTTTTGAAATTTTCGACGTAAGTAAACTCTAACAAATAACCGAACGAGGAGCAAAATCGAGACGAACTTTAATCTTGTTTAATACCGTTTCTCGCTTTCATTGCTTGCAATTTGATTGCAATCATTTTAAAAAACTTACTTTAAACGAAACATTTTGTACCGCAGTTTAATAGTTTTGAGCAACTTTGCATCAACTTTACAAATGAGAAATTGCAACAATTTTTCAATCACCACATGTTCGTACTCGAACAAGAAGAATATAAGCGAGAAGGTATTGATTGGGAATGGGTTGATTTTGGTCTCGATCTTCAGGCGTGCATTGATTTACTCGAAAAGGTAATTCGCTTTTTCAGATTATTCTAACTTCGTTTTTTCTTCTCTTCTCACCGAACCTTTTACGACCTCAACCCGTAAATGATCCAAACTTTTTCTCGTCGTACACTCCAAATGCCCTACAAACTTTGAACCGAACCGAACCGAAACAAAAATCCGATCACCCAAAATCTAAAACCCGAATACGAACCCGTTTTGAAAATTTTGCTTCGCTCTTCTCTGTTTACCTTTCAAAACCTGGGTACCTCGACTCGATCCCGAACTTTTTTGAACCAAAAACGCCTCTCGATTCCTCAAAACCAAAACAAATACGAAAAACCGTCCCACCAAATCTTTAGTTTAACGGTTTCGAGCAACTTTGTATCAACTTCACAAATGAAAAATTGCAACAATTTTTCAATCACCACATGTTTGTGCTCGAACAAGAAGAGTACAAACGAGAAGGTATTGATTGGGAATTCATTGATTTCGGCATGGATCTTCAAGCCTGTATTGAGCTCATTGAGAAGGTAAAACAGCGGCCCATCCTGAATCGTGCGACTTTCACCTCACTCGATCCCGAACTTAGACCTCGCGTGCGACCCAACAAAGTTTCATTGTAGAGTTAATCGGACATTTAGCTAATCTTGTCTAAATATTCTCTAACATTTCACTTTTATCGCTCAGCCTATGGGTATCTTGTCCATCCTGGAAGAGGAAAGTATGTTCCCAAAAGCCACCGACAAAACATTCGAAGACAAATTGAACGCAAATCATTTGGGCAAATCACCAAATTATGAGAAGCCCAAACCACCGAACAAGTCCGGTGCTCATTTCGCCTTGCGCCATTACGCCGGTACTGTTCCATACAACATAACAAATTGGCTCGAAAAGAACAAGGATCCTCTGAATGACTGCGTTGTCGATCAATTCAAGCATGGATCTAACAAATTGATTGTCGAAATTTTCGCTGATCATCCCGGACTCGGTGGAGGCGATGAAGGTGGCGGCAAAGGCGGCAAAGGAGGCGCTCGAAAGAAAGGTTCCGGCTTCCAAACTGTGTCCGGATTGTATAGGGTATGTCACAATTGATTATTCCTTTGGAACATTTCAAAACCACGAATGCGAACAAAATCCTTAACATTTTGTTTCAGTCCTTCCATGGATCTTCCAAACTTTTGATTTATCCTCTTATCACCTTTGCCTTTTAGGAACAATTGAATAAATTGATGACTACTTTGAGGTCAACCCAACCTCACTTTATCCGATGTATTATCCCCAATGAAAAGAAAGCCGCAGGTACAAAACGGCTTTTTCCGCTATTCTTGCTTTGATTTCGCGGTTTGCAGACTTCCTATGTTTGTTTTCCCATGTGCATTCCATGAAATGAAAACGAGTCATTTATCCGAAACCTCAAAAATTCTAGCGATAGAGTTCCTCTCTTGTTCGCAAGCCCTTCAACTTGTTACTCTCATCAGTCCCATAGAACGGGTCGTTGCGCTCATGTTTGTCTTGTCAAATGAACTCTCGTTCCTGGTCCTGTTTATCTCTTGAATCAGAATCCCTAAAATCATTACAAAATTGGAACTATAGACCAAAAAGAACCCACCGACCAAATCCCTATACAGAACAAACGATCAATTTTTATTTATTTTCTTCATATTTTTCCACGCGATGTGAAATTTAGGAGCAACTGAATAAGCTAATGACAACTTTAAAATCAACGCACCCTCACTTTATTCGTTGTATTATCCCCAATGAAATGAAGAAAGCAGGTAATGTTCGAGGAACGACCGACTTTTGACCGTTCAGACAGATCGAAATCATCTTGGACCTGAATCTTCTCTTGTTTAGGACTAGTCTGCAAACAGCTTTTTTTGCAGCTTTCAATATGAAATTTCGGCTTTAATTTTACTTAATCAATCGCTCTCTAGGCGTAATCGACTCACATTTGGTACTTCACCAATTGACATGTAACGGTGTACTTGAAGGTATTCGTATTTGCCGCAAAGGTTTCCCGAACAGAATGGTCTATCCTGACTTCAAGCAACGGTAAGATCGAGAGAACCTTTTTCGAATGTTAAAAACGCCGACAAAATACCGATACACTTGGTATATATCCAACAACAAACACATGTAATTATGCGTAAACCAACTTAACGATCACCTTTTTTGCTAAACCTTTTTTACCTGACGTTCCTTCGAAGACGACTCAAATTTCATTCGACCGAAGAGGTCGTTTACCCCTTTCCACTTCCACACGAATTCACACAATAGACAGTTTTTGATTTTTTTGTTCGAACAATTCTTCGTCGATAGATACACAATATTAGCCCCCACTTCTGTGCCCAAAGGTTTTGTGGACGCGAAACAAGTAGCCGCAAAAGTTTGCGAAGCTATTCAACTCGATTCCGGTGAATACAAATTGGGACATACAAAGGCATGTATAGGCACAATTGTAGCCGCACTTTTTTGTAATCAATTAGATTTAGAGTGAGATTTTGGAATTAGATGATTAGATGTCGGGAGCAGATAAAAACTGCATTTTGTTTATGATGGTAATGCTATGATGGCTTCACTTAAACACGTAACCGTAAACACGTAAACAAATTGAGACAACACCCACACTCACACCATACCAATGCCCATCCATTTCACGTTAAAAACAACTTTAATTCTGAAAATTAGCTCACTAATATCCCATGCCCTCATAGTTATACGATTCTCGCACCCACTGCAATTCCTAAAGGATTTGTTGATGCAAAACAAGTGACGGAAAAAGTAATCGAAGCCATCTCAATAGATCATAATGACTATCGATTCGGTCATACAAAGGCACGTATTCGCTCGATTATCTAAAGCGGCTACTCATCGTTTTGTTCGTTTGCTTTCTTGTCGATGCCTGAAAAGCGATTTTTGTTATGCTCTTTTGCATTTTATTTTGCGCTTTTTGAAAAAAATTTTGTTTTTCGCTATTGTGTGAAAACTACTTTCGATTTTCAAGCTTCCGAGAGTCTTCTGAATCGAAGTTCGCTTCAATTGTTTGCTGACCACTGCTTGCCTTGTATTATTCAAATAGATACTCTTTGCTTGGAGGTAGACATATTGCAGGAATTGTGGACGCTAAGAAAGCGAGTGAAATAATAATGAAAAATTTGACTCAAATAAACGATCATGATTATCGATGCGGTGATGTTAAGGTATTTGTTTTCGTTGCACGACTCTTTTTCCTAAAAAGTTACATTCGCCTCTTTTAATGCTAAATTAGCATTTATCTGCTTCCATAAGGTTTATAAATGTGCATGTCTTTCTCGCTCAAAGGTAATTTCGTATTTTTAGAAGCTTAGTTTATAAGCCAAAAAAGTTTAGCACCAGCAATCTTTACGAAAGTTAATTTACTCATTGCGAAACATTTTCCAAACTCACGCTATGTACAGATTTTCTTCCGAGCTGGTGTTTTGGGTAGGCTCGAGGAGATGCGCGATGAGCGCTTAGGCAAAATTATCACCTGGATGCAAGCCTGGTGCCGCTGGTGGTTCGTCAAGAGGACATTTAAAAAATTGCAGGAGCAACGTGTTGCTTTGCTGGTTATTCAGCGCAATTTGCGAAAATTTTTGTTGCTTCGCAATTGGTTATGGTGGAAATTGTACTCAAAGGTGAAGCCGATGTTGAGCATGGCTCGCGTCGAGGACGAGATGAAAGCTCTCGAGGAAAAACTCAAGAAGGCCACCGAAGAATTGGAAAAAGAATCGAAACTTCGCAAAGATCTCGAAAATCAAAACGTGAAATTGTTGCAAGAAAAGAACGATATCTTCCTCCAATTGGAAGCTGAACGTTCAGGACTCGGCGATGTCGAAGAGCGATTGCAGAAAGCGATCGTTCAAAAGCAAGATCTCGAATCACAGTTAAATGTAAGTGCTGCGGAGCCAAAATTCCTTTCACTCTATTTCAACGTTAGCTTTTAAACATAGCAAACAACATTCATTAGTGAACGGTAATATTTAAAAAGTGATCTCATTTCACACTTGATGCCAGTGCTCGAGAGTTTCATTGCAATTAACACAAAATATTAATTTTAGCAATAATATTTTGGCATTTATCAAAAAGAAAAACTGAGCTCAAAAATAATTTTTTTTATTGCACCCACACGAGCATTAAACGATGTTTATCACCCGCAATCAAAGGGCTTCGATGTCTTTTCTCAATTTCGTTCGCATTTTAGGAGCTAAAAATATTTCTTTCCGAATAACTTTCAACGCTTTACTTAAAATTGATGTTTTTAAAAAGGAGGAGACAGCGGAATTAGTATAAAGTGAGCAGTTTTTAAATAATTTTACTTTCAAAAGTTGAGCGAGCAGCGAACGGTTAACTCTCTTCTATTCAGTGCCTTTTGTGAGTTTCTATCTTCAAGCTTTTCAATCATTTCGATAATTTTCAACTATGAGTTTCGAAAACGGCAAGCATTTTATGAACGGTGAAGTGACCGCGGATATCTCGAATGATATCCAAGCGAGTGGTCAAAGTATAAGTAAAAAGAAAAAAGTGAATGAGGTTGAGCGAAAAGCTTCAGTGAATGGAACTATTCGTGAATCTCGAACTGATTCCGATGAACGAGCCAGAATCGAAGAGATCGAAGCAGTTAAAAGAGCTCATGATTCTATTTTAAAGGAACTTCAAGACCGTCTTTCACACGAAGAAGATGCTCACGCTTCTCTCGCCCAAAGTAAACGCAAATTGGAAGGCGAAATTTCTTCGCTCAAAAAGGAAATCGAAGATCTCGAATTAGCTTTACAAAAGGTGAGCTTTTCATTTCCTTTTTTTCGTTTATTACCCGATGTTTCAAAAAGGCGGAACAAGACAAAGCATCTAAAGACCATCAAATTCGTAACCTCAACGACGAAATCGCTCACCAAGACGAACTTATCAACAAGCTCAACAAAGAGAAGAAAGCGTTGCAAGAGGCAAGTCAAAAGACTGGTGAAGACTTGCAGGCTACTGAAGATAAAGTGAACCACCTGAATAAAGTGAAAGCAAAACTCGAACAAACTCTCGATGAATTAGAAGATAATTTGGAACGTGAAAAGAAACTCAGAGCCGATGTTGAAAAGAACAAACGAAAAATCGAAAGTGACTTGAAATTAGCACAAGAAGCAGTAGCTGATCTCGAGAAGAGCAAAAAGGAATTAGAACAAGCCATGCAACGTAAAGAAAAAGAAATGACCGCACTCGCTTCTAAGCTCGAAGACGAGCAAAGCCTTGTCGCCAAATTGCAGAAACAAATTAAGGAACTTCAGGTACGGAGTACTTTCGAGAAATATTTTCGCGATAGCTTTGCCTGATATATGAGGTTTCTAAAATAACTTGGAAACGCGGAGAGCAGAGAAGCAAATTTAGTTGTACAAAATGTACAACCATCTCTCTCCAAACATGGTGTCAAAGCGCTCGAAAAGGTTTTTTAGGGACTAGAAACCGTAGATACAAGAATCGAAGATTTGTGGGAGTAGATTTGTACTTTTTTCATAAATTTCCTTTAAACTTTTAAAGCTCACTCCCAAAACTCTCTCAAAATAGTTTTGCTTTTATCTTTTTAAAACAACAATCGACAATTCATGACAACAATTAGCGAGTCCAATTGATCGATGAAAAATGTATTTAAAAAAAAAGTTTTAGATTCAGTCCATTCAGCTTCATTAGAGAGCAACCATTTAATATACTAAGTAAAGCCAATCATGAAGTATGGGAGTAGAAACTCTCCTTATTTGGACTGTCGGCGATGAAACTGAACGGACGATTTTTAATCGTAACCAAATTTTCAGGCTCGAATCGAAGAATTAGAGGAAGAGCTTGAGGCCGAACGACAAGCACGAGCAAAGGCTGAAAAGCAACGAGCCGACTTAGCCCGTGAAATCGAAGAGCTTAGTGAACGACTTGAAGAGGCCGGCGGTGCGACCTCCTCACAAATCGAACTGAATAAGAGACGTGAAGCCGAAATGGCCAAATTAAGACGTGATCTCGAAGAAGCGAACATTCAACACGAACAAGCGATGTCCAATTTGAGAAAGAAACACAACGATTCCGTCGCCGAATTAAGCGAACAACTCGACCAACTGAACAAAAACAAAGCCAAGTAAGAGCGCGAAACGAGCAAATACCACAAAATCCGATCAATTAATTAACACGATTCTCAAGAACACTAAGTCCACTGACCGAATTTAACGTTGAAGCGCATTAAAGCTTATCGCTTGATACCTACTGATAAACTTAAATCGAGTTCTTATTGAAAAGCTCACTTACAAACTAATCACAATTAACTGCGAAACTAAATTGAGTAAATTAATACTAGGATTGAGAAAGAGAAGCAGCAATTGAAAGCTGAAGCCGATGACGCGAAAGCGAGTGCGGATCATCTCGCCAAAGATAAGGTAAAGCTCGTGCGATAACCATGTGTGATGCGGAATGGTTTGCTCAAATGCTGGTTTGCTCGAAGCACTTGCCGATTTACTAAAACCAAACACAAATCCATAGCATGATAAATCCGTAAAGCCAAACCTCCTTAACATGCGAAAAAATCTCCTCGAAACAGAATAGAGAAGGAAAGAGCCACGCTTGCGGCCGAAAATCAAGATCTCCAGGCACTTGTAGATCACGCCACCAAAGCTCAGGTATCCTAAAGGGTTCACTTGCCTCTTTCTATCTGTCCTTTGTTTTTGAATTTTGTTTCTTTGAATTTGTTTTGTTTGTTTTTATTTCATTTGATTGTTTGTATGAATCCGATCTGACGTAATTTCTAAATGATGCCTTTCAATAATTCAGGCCAACTTGGAAAAACAAAACAAACAATTAGAAATGAATTTACACGAATTACAACATAAATTGGATGAAACAAACAGATCACTAGGTGATTTGGATGGATCCAAGAAAAAGTTGGCAGCCGAAAACTCCGAACTTCAGAGACAATTGGAAGAAGCAGAATCACAAATCGCCCAATTAAGCAAATTAAAAAGCTCATTGCAATCACAGCTTGATGAAGCCAAGCGAACTGCTGATGAGGAAAGCCGAGTGAGTTACGATTTGACATTCATTCTATATGCTCGCTAGTCGAAATGCTTCATTTAACATCGCTTTTTAAATCACTCATTTAGGAACGTGCTGCCATTATGGGCAAATACCGAAATCTGGAACACGATTTGGATGGTCTTCGGGAACAATTAGACGAAGAAGCAGAAGCTAAAGCCGACCTTCAAAGACAATTGAGCAAGGCAAACGCAGAAATCACCGCCTGGAGAACCAAATACGAAAGCGAGGGTCTCGCAAGGCTCGAAGAACTGGAGGAAGCTAAAAAGAAATTACAATTAAAATTACAAGAAGCAGACGAACACATTGAACAAATCAACGCGAAATGCGCTGGACTCGAAAAGACCAAACAACGATTGCAAGGAGAAATCGAAGACATGTCGATTGAAGTTGAGAAAGCAAATGCTTTGGCGGCTTCTCTCGAAAAGAAACAAAAATCATTTGATAAGATCGTTGCCGATTGGAAACATAAGGTTGACGATCTCGCAGCCGAATTGGACGCTTCACAAAAAGAATGCCGCAATTATTCCACAGAAGTTTTCAAACTCCGAGCTGCTTACGAAGAGTCACAAGAACATTACGAAGCAGTCAAACGCGAGAACAAGAATCTCACCGATGAAATCAAAGACCTTATGGATCAACTCGGCGAAGGTGGACGCAATGTTCACGAATTGGAAAAATCTCGCAAACGATTGGAAATGGAGAAAGAAGAACTTCAAGCGGCTTTGGAAGAAGCTGAAGCAGCTCTCGAACAAGAAGAGAACAAAGTATTACGAGCACAACTCGAACTTTCACAGGTCAGACAGGAAATTGACCGAAGGTTGCAAGAAAAAGACGAAGAATTCGAAAACACAAGAAAGAATCACCAGCGTGCTTTGGACTCTATGCAAGCAAGTCTAGAGGCCGAGGCTAGAGGCAAAGCTGAAGCATTGAGAATGAAGAAGAAACTCGAAAGCGACATCAACGAATTGGAAATCGCCCTCGATCACGCCAACAAAGCCAACGCCGAAGCTCAGAAGAGTATTAAGAAATATCAACAAATGATTAAAGATTTGCAAACTGCTTTGGAGGATGAACAACGAGCTCGAGATGAGGCTCGTGAACAGTACGCAATGGCTGAAAGACGTTGTAATGCTTTACACGGAGAGCTCGAAGAGAGCCGACAGCTTTTGGAACAAGTGAGTGCAGATTTTAAACACATGAATTTGAATTTTGTTTTTCGTTTCAGGCTGACCGAGCCCGGCGTAACGCTGAGCAAGAACTCTCTGAATTGCATGAAACACAAAACGAGCTTTCGGCTGCAAACGCTTCACTGTCCGTCGCCAAGCGAAAACTGGAAGGCGAAATGCAAGCCTTACAGGCCGATTTGGATGAGATGTTGAATGAAGCCAAACAATCGGAAGAGAAGGCCAAGAAGGCAATGGTCGATGCTGCTAGACTCGCTGATGAGTTGAGAGCTGAACAAGAACATGCACTTCAACAAGAGAAGATGAGAAAGGCTATGGAGCAACAAATCAAAGACTTACAAGTACGTCTCGATGAAGCCGAAGCAGCAGCACTCAAAGGTGGCAAGAAGATCATCCAGAAACTTGAACACAAAGTTCGAGAATTAGAACAAGAATTGGAAAGTGAACAACGACGACATGGAGATGCAGCAAAGAATCTGCGCAAACAAGAAAGACGTGTAAAAGAATTGCAGTTCCAGGCTGATGAGGACCGTAAGAATCAAGAAAGAATACAAGATCTCGTCGATAAACTTCAACAAAAGATTAAAACTTACAAACGACAAATCGAAGAGGCAGAAGAAATCGCAGCACTTAACTTGGCTAAATTTAGAAAAGTACAACAAGAACTCGAGGACGCCGAAGAGCGCGCAGATATGGCCGAGAACGCCGTTGCCAAATTGCGAGCCCGAAACCGAAGCTCTGCTTCTGCAAGCCGTGGCATGAGTCCAGGAGTAAGTCCAATTAAAAATTTGCAAGCTTCTCATGAATATTTACTTTCTTAGCCCGCAATCCCTAAACCAAAACCAAGAGCCGTCGCAATGGACGAATAAAGAAATTCGGTGGTCTATTCCTTCTCAGTCATTGCAATTTTGCTTAAATTGACTTTGCGATTAAGGCCGAACTTAGTGCAATAAAAACTATTCTGATTTAATTGTGCCCTTCTTGCGTTTTACATTACCATAGAGTGTTTTCCTTTTCGGTTTAACTTTATTTATTTTCTTGTTATTTGCGATCGCTTAAATGGTTTTTGATGAAAACGTTGATTATGTAACAATGGCAGCGATTACCAGAGTTTTCGACACACAAAGACTTACTAAGAATACATCATCCATTGTGACTAATTAACGAATTTATAAACATGTATTTGTTTTCGATTACCTATTGAAATAAAGGGCATTGTTCGATCAGAAATTCTTTCATGTGTCCGCTTTCTTTCTTAGTTACCATTTATTATCAGTTGCAGTAATCACATAGAAACGGTTTTTACATTGAAATCTAACGAGAACTTGGTGGCTAGTGATTGACCATTATTCACTCAAAATTTTTGCCTTTGATAATGTTTCACTTGACAAATTCTCTTTTATCAAACTTTTCTGTCTTAATCTATGGCTGTTTCCATGCAAATGGTAAAAATTTTTGTAATCAAGTGAGCGCTAAATACAGTGGTCATCTGACCACAGGAGCATTTCTCGTGTATAACCGTTAACAAGGAAGTCTAAATACAAATGCATCACATGTCCTCAGAAATTGAAAGTGGCTCGTTTTTTGACGGTAAGTGTAAATAATTTTTTTGAATTTATTAAAATTTACTAATTTACTAAATTTAAATTTTACTTATTTGAATTTCTACTGCTTACTTTTAAGTTTCTTTTTGCCGCAAATTGTTCTGAAATTTTAAAAGCGATGGATGTGCAATTTTTGTGCATCGATAAGTTTTTTCAAGAATAAAGAAAATATTTTAAAAATTCAGCAGTATGAAAAAATTTATTTAAACAAATTACATAAGCGTTCACTCCAAATAACATCGATAAGATGTGGTACTTGTTTAAAGTATGTTATTTACTACTATCAAAACAATTACAAGCTGTTCAGAAAGTAAGAAATCACTTTTTTGAATAAGAATATTTCGCAAAATATTTTATATATATTTATATTGTTGATATCAAAATAATTGTCGTTTACCAAAGAAAAACATTTATATTGAACATTTTATTCAAAGATTTTGCATTTCGAAGATACTTGAGGAAAATTAGAGGTCACTTTCGACTTCCATAGAGTTATGCTAGCGTTTTAAAAACTCAATTGTTAGTGTTTTTCACTCTTAATGCGATTAGTGTTTTACACGAGATACAAAGTTTAAAGAATA
>NCKU01004401.1:0-12375 GCA_003675995.1 Dinothrombium tinctorium | reverse complement strand
GAATATTCTTTTGAGCTCTAGCGAACAAACTTATTACGGTAAATTTTATTAATTTTTCTAATCGCAACTTCAAGAATCTGTGTGTAAACAATTGTTTCGCATATTTAATACGATCTGGTATATTTAATTTAGATTTTAACACAAATGAACAACTCTTAAAACTCAATCATCTAAATTACTCGCATTTGCATAGTATTTTGCACAAACAAAAATCTTTTCAAAAAATTTCTGAAAATGTTTTTAAGAATAAACTTGGTGCAAAAGAAAATCGCTCAATTTCTTAAGGGTGATAAGCATTAAAAATCTTTAACTGTATTAAAAGTTCCTCGATTAACATTGCTTATACGATTTCCATCGTTTGGACACTTTACTACATTGAAAAAAGGTAAAACAAACATTCAGCGACCCTTTTACTAAAATTTGTCTGCAGTTAAATTAAATAAAAACAATGTCCGATTTCAAAAGCGCTCTAAAGAAGCATTAGAGTTATTATTGAATAAAATCGCATTTAGAAAATACTCGAGTTAGTGTGTTCGGTATCACTTAACCTCAACCACCTGCTTTTGATAACTTTAAGAAAAAATGATTATCTTTAAAAATAAAAAATTCGATTTTAGTGAACAATAAACGTATTCATTAAATGTAATGCGAATTCTAAGAGTAAAATAGAAAAAAAGCGAAAGTAATTTTGCTTTTGAAATGAAGGTAAATGCTGAGAAAAGCACCGAATCAAGTTTTATACAATGCGATTTCTTTCTGCTAGTTGATTGCAGACAAATTAAAAATTTTCTATAATAAAGAAGAATGGATCAAAAATTTAGACTTTGAAATAGCGGACAGAGCGAAGTGATTATTCGAAAACAATTTTGATTTTGATTGAGATTTGAATCAGTTGAAAAGGCTAATCAATTATCGATTAAACGATACGCACTTTTCGAAGTTTTAATGTAAATTTGTTTTATTTTGAAAAGATTTTTATTGATTTCTAATTTTTAATCTTAAGATCAAACCAAATTGTGATCGTACAACTAAAATATTCTTTCTTTGGCTTATTCAAATTTTATTTTAAAACTAAAAGCCTAGAATATAACGAAAAACTAACTTTTTATCTTTTATTAATTTTTCACTTTATTTTTAATTTATAAAAATTAACTTTTTAAAGATAAAAAAATGATAAATTTTAAAACTTGATTTATTGCTATGAGCTTTTTTGTGACTTTTATTCAATTTTTTCGTTATTTAAGGCTTTTCTTTACTTCTAATTTCTTTTTCCTGTTTATTTAGCTTCAAATTTTTAAATATGTTCATTAAATCTTAAAGTTACCCTAAAGGGAAAAGTAAGAAAGAATGTTTTTAAAATTATAAATGAAAACAATAGGCGAAAACGAAGTAACATTTCCTAGCTTTGAGTAAATTAAATTTTTTATCTTTTCAATTCAATACATGAGAATTTCTTATTTAATTATGGAGACATTAGAAATCAATAGTTTAGAGTATTTCATCATCTTATCACTAATTTTGAGCTCTAGTACATTCCAAACTCTTAAACCTGTATTTTTAATCGAATTACAAAAGAATTTAAAGTTTGATCTAAGTGATTCTTACTCAGTATTTTGAAATAACTTATTGTGAAGGCTTATTATTCTACATGCTTTGTTCGTGAGCGAATTTTAATTTACTTAATTTATTGAAGAATGGCGCATTTGACTAAAACCGTAATATGTTTGCTCTCATGCGTCATCACTTTGTTAAATGTGTGAAAATAAATTGAAAACATTTTCCCTTTTCATTCTTCTCAATGCTTTTTCACCTGTGAATTCTTATTCAACAAAAGCTATAAAAGCGGATGGTGAACGAGCTGCGGTAAAAAATTGAGAACATCAACTCAACTTAAACTTAACTCGATTCTAAAAAGTGAAAAGTTTTGCACAATTTACCCGATTAAATGAAAAGATTACTTTGCAAAACTTGAAAGCTTACAAATTTATTTCAAATCAAGTGCTGAAATTTAAGTTTAAGTTTATTTAATATAGTTTAAGGCATTTAAATGTGCGTATTTCAATAGAGACGACCGCTTAAAACATTGACGCACTGTTAATCATGCGAAAGTTTCAAAAGCTAAACGAATAACAAATTGCAAATGAAGCAATTAAAGCAAAAATGACAATTCTAAGGTTTTGAAACTCATGAATAACATAATTATCGTTATCTTCAAAACATTTTTAATTGAGTTTTGCGCGAATTTGTCTTCACGAAGAAAGTAATTACGTTTTTCTAGCCTAAAAAACAGCTTTAATTTGCATAAAAATCAAAATGAATAAACGCGAAGAGCGGCGAAAACGTTTTCATAACTCTGCTCGTTCAATGCTAATCTTTGCTTTCGCGATAAGATGCAAAATTCAAACGCGAGCTCTACGAACGGAGGCTCGCAGTTTGTTCGCGCGCACTTGTCTGTGCCCTTTCACCGAAATATGAATTAAGCAAGCGATAAATGAATGTTGAACGAGGGACGCAAAAGCTCAAAAGTAATTTAGTTACTATACTCCGCTGTCTCGCGAGAAAACAGTTTGATTGCTTTCTTATTGATTACTAATAAAAACCTTTTCAAATGACGGCGTAATAAAGCTGTTCGCTTTAGAAGCGGTTTTCGCTAAATTTCGGAAGCGATAATTTTCGCACTTTTCATAACTCATAGCACTCATTACTTGCATTTCACTGTGGTTTAAAGGACCAACTAAATTGATTTTGGTTGCAATGTAATCAAAACAATTCGAACACATTCATTCAATTCGATTTAATTGCGAGACAATGTAAGAAATATTCTCCAAGAAACTCTTTTATAATAAATTTTCTCAATTGCATTTTGCTATATTTGAAATAAAAAGTTCACGCTCGACTGACTGAAAATAGGCTATTAAGCAAGTACGAACAACAATCGTGTTACGTATAAACTTTACTTTTTTTCGGAACCTTTCTTCTCTTTAAACTAATCTTTATCTGAATCGAAAATTTTATCGAAAGTTTATTTTCCATTTTATCGCGAACGACTCGAATAAACTCAAAGCAAACGTTTAAAACATCGAAAAATATTTCATTATAATCCCTAATGAACTCATGTTTTATTCAAACAGCAAGCAAATTGTTGCTAAAAAATGATTTATGCTTTTCGAAAGCGGCGTTACATAAAAATTTAATAAATGTTCAATTTTTTAGTCTTGACTTATAAGTAAAGGTGTTGAACCGAATAATCTAAATGATGGCTTTGTTATAATCTGTGAGCGCAAAGTTGAAAAACAAAATCAAATCTATTTTCGATGCGAAAAAAGCAAAAAGCGTTTTCATCATTTTGGAAAATGAAAAACATTAAACAGCTCCTTTTGGTCAAAGTTTTAATGCGCAATTTTTCACTTGCATAATAAAGAATTTCAGACTTATCACAGTAAATCATGTTAAATAACTTTTTCAACTTTTGAGAGGTTTGTAAAAAGCTTTGTTTTTTGTTAATCACAAATATTTAATCAAAAGAATATTGACTCACCAAATTCATTTGATGTAGAAGATTTAATTGGAGTAGAATAGTTGAGCTTCTTTTTTGTTTTAGTATCAAATTTCGTGAAGTGCGTTTGTCGTTCAACACCATTTTCGATAGTTTTCTCTAAATAAATGATTCATATGAATAAATTGAAATAAAATATTTTTATTATTGGGAATAGCATTTCTATGTGACTCCGACAATAAACTCTATTCGATGTTTTTTGCTTATCAAATTTTTGTTGCACAAATTAAATTTTTTGCATATTCAAATTTTATAAGAGCATGAAGCACAAAAATTTATTTGTTTATTCAAGAACGCATCATCGTAATAATTTTTCTCGTATTTCATATTCCCCATAAAAGATTTATAATGATAATAGTCAAGCTCTTTTGAAAACATATGCGCTTATCGTCTTATTATGTTGCTCGGGCTCGTTTAAAGAAGCAAATTAAAACAAAATTCAGATAAAAAGTTAATGGCGAAAATGTTTAAAACGCATTTCTACAGGTGTTTCATTAATTTTTTTACTTTTTATGCAATTTTTTTCTCACTCTTTAAAGAGAAAAATGAGTAATTTTAAAAGCATGAATCAAATTTAATGTTGTTATTCTTTGCAGCGAAAATAGATGAGAAGCGAAGAGTTTGAGCGATTCTCGATCGAAGAAGTTTTTGATGGTTAACTAAAGAAAAGAAAAGTTATTTCTCACAAAAAAGAGAGAAAGAGGAATAAAGCAGCGAAAGAATAACCGTAAACTTTTCGCTAGCAGAAATAACTGGCACCGATTGTGTTTTCTTGTGATCTTTTCTGCTTCTTCCAATCCATAAACGAATGCAACGCTTTCGCCTTTTTGTATACAATCCTTTTTGTGTTTTGCGCTTCTGAAACTCTTTCCGTTTCTTTCAAATACGCACCGCTTTCAGATAAATGAAGAATAGAGAGTTCAGCTTTAACAAATGTTGTTTTTATCAAATTTCTTTTAATAAGACACTGAGGTTTCCAAATCAAGCAAACATTTGACAATTTGCATTTTTCAGGCTCTAGATTATAAACTACAAAGTTCAATATGATCAAATCTAATCGAGAAAATTTAAGAATATATAATTGAATTCAATTTTTTCAAGAATTGAATCTTTGCTTATAGCACACGAAAACAAGTGCTTTAACACATCTCTTAAGCGTCATATTCACACATTGAGCACCAGCGATATAAGATTAATGTTGCTCTGAGCAATCTAACACCGAAACGCCCGCTATAGCGATAGTTTAGCAATAAGCCAAATTCAGTATTTTTGCAATGCAAACTTGGTATAAGAGTCTTATGATAGTTGAACTAATTTAATCAACTTAAGTAAACAGATAACTTTGCTGCCTCTTTGATTAGTGAGATTTGCTCCTAACGCGAAAATAGGCAAAATTCTCTTAAATTTTAAACTTCATGCAAAATAGCCAAATGAATAATGTTTAATAATTTTTCAATCGCTACAGATTTGACTATCAAATTAATCCTTACAAGTTCATTTATTAATCAATTATAGAGTCATGACGAAACTTTTTTCTAATATTTAAAATCGATTTTTTTTTAATTTTGTTTATTTTTGAAAATGATATTTAAACAATTTTTATTTATCTTGCGCTGTTAGCATTTGCTGTTTAATTCAAAATTTATTTTTCAAATCAGCATATGAATGAAGGCAGAAATTTTGAACAATCATCAATTTTTTCTGAAAATATTTACTTTTAAATTCATCTTTAAACTAAATGAAGACATAGAAGAATTGCCTCACTGTTTATTTTACTTTAAATCATTTAATTTTTTAATTTTTTAATGTTTTGAAATATATTCCAATTGTATTATTTAACGTTTTTAATTAATTAAAGTTGAAATTTTAAATTTTAACAAAATAAGATTTAAAATTGAATTTCCATTACATTTGCATACTAAATACGATCAAACTCTTGAATAAATTCATATTTCAAATGCATTTGTTTGACTTTGAATTTTTTATTTAATATTTTTATGTATACGACGGTTCTGGTTCATAGTTTGCAGATTTTTTAATTTTCTATATTAAGTAGACTCAATTTCTTCATTATACGAACCTTTGGTCGGTATATTTATAGCTTTTGTCATCATCATAAACTCAATAAAACTAAGAAAATTCATAAGCGAGAAGACATATTGCAGATCCGGCCTATTTATTAACACTTATTTTAAAAAGTGACGCCAGGTTTAAAAAGGCGAAAAGCTAAGAAGAAAGGCTAAAAAAGAAAGAGAATAATGATACGAAACGGTAATCTTTTCGAGATCTATTCTTAAATTCGACGCCAACGTATAATTTATTGCACGGCTTTTGCTTACAAATCCATCTTTTTCCGAAAAAGTATTTTATTAATAATGGATTGCGTGTAAAATTAAAAAATATTTTGTTAACTCTTTTGGCTCGTTTGAGATTTGATCCCCGCCTTATATCGATCAAACCAAGCACAACACGCAGCTATGATTATTAAAATTCATATTTCACTAGAAATGTACGTTTACAGTTTATTTTCAATTTAATGCGTTTTATGTCAAAGAAGAAATGGCGAAAAACAATTTTCTATGTTAAATGATCGCATTATTTTTCTTATCGATTTTCAAACCGATTGAAGACTTAAAACAGATTTAGTTTTTCTCATTTTCTTTGATTTTTAGAAACGATACAGATCATCCAATATTGGATGTCTGAAAAAAATTTACGAACACAACGTGAAAAAGCTAAAAAGGTAAAGTAAATACGAAGTACAATTTCCATTAGAGTTTGTTTCAGCAAGGGAATAGAAAGTCCAAATTTTGAACTTTTGCGATCAATTAAAGGGACGAGTTATAGAGTGAGGGGGTGGGCGGAATTAAAGCGCGATAAAGTATCAAATGTATAACGTTGACTGATAATTGTGTTAAAATCTTCACCTGATTAACAATAAAAATGGACACAACTCTCAATTCTGAATCAAATTAAGCATTTTAACAAAGACAAAATTGCTTTTAACAATGACCTGAAAATTACATTCTCAAAATTCTGGTTGAAAAATATTTAAAATTTTGTGCTGTTCACGAGTTTAACGAGATTCATTTAAAATGAAAATACAAAAGCTTTTAAGTCATATAACTCTGTCTACATTCTAACAAATTGTAAACAGCTTCATTCATATTAATTTGCTAACTAATTAGCAAAAATAACATTGAAGAAACTAGCTTTCAATGGCAAAATGCGAATTAATATGACCGAAATTATATTTTCAACTTATTTTACTTTCCTCGACCCCATCCAAACCTGATCAGTGGATTATAATTTTTTAAAATAATGAACTTAAGGAAATTAAAACTTCTCTATCAATTTTTTGAAATTAAGAATAAATTTCGTACCTACATTTTAGGATCACATTTATAGAAAAAAATTAAGAAAACCTGATCTACAAACTCATCCATTCGGTCACACCAAATAATATTAATCAAATCTCAACAAAGTCCAAAAATATTCTAATTACAAGATCGATTCAGAGAAATTTTTCTTGCAAAATTGTAATGACGTCAATCAATCAATTTATGAATAATTTTAAATTCAAAGAAGAATAAAAGTAAATGAGAAATAGTTTTGTGAAGCTTTTTTCTCGAAAAAAGAGAGAAGAAAAAAAAAGCATTTGATTACTTTGGGATCAATGTTCAGCGTTTGGTAGAAATTTTCCAAGAGAGCGTCTTAGTAAGCAGAAGATACGTTTCGAATAATAAATTTCGCGATATGTTTCGCGCTTTGGTTCCGAGATGAAACGTACAAACCATTTGTTCTTTAAACAAAACGAAACGCGTTATTTTCGCCATTCGGCTTCTTCGCTGCTTATTTATTTTTGCACAACATTCGGCCGAGAATTCATTACGTAAATCATACTTTGAAATTGTGTCACGTTTTTTTGCTTGCTATCGCTTTAAAATTAATGGCATTTCTGCGCGACAAATGCTGCTGTCACGTACTGTAAAACTTAAACGCGATGTTATATTTTTGAGTTTTAAAGTGGAGCGAAAATTTAGCGAAACGTCAATTCGGTGTTTCGCTGCTTCAAAAATTCTACACAACATTAAACCGAACATTTACATTTTTGTTCATTATAATTTCGAGCGCTGTATTTTGTGTATAATTTTCATTGAAAATATATTCGCTTTACATGTACGCTCATGTAAAATTCATTTAGAAAATAAGAATCAAAATGTATTTCTACTTAATTCAGATGCTGATCATTTTGTTCTTGTAAAACCCCAGCAACGCGAACTCTCGTAATGTAAACTAAGAAAAAAATTATTCTAAAGAAGCGCGAACGATAAAGTGAAATTTCTAGAAAATTGCTTAGCAAATATTCATTTAATCTCTTTATGTTGCAGTACAACATCTAACAAAAAAAGATGTTAAATAACTAAAAGGTCAAGCGCAGAATGTATTGAAATGTTTGTACATATGATATAATACTGATTAAATCAAAAATTATGTGCCAGCTTATTTAAAGTTAATTATTCGTAGACAAAAATTGAATAAGTGAGCTGCTTCAAATCTATCGATTTCTACATTTTTGAATTTCTAACTTTTTTACCTTTTTATAAATAATTGTAAATCAGTATTTTATCAAATTCATTTGTGCTTAACATTAAAAATGATAAATCAACTTGCAAGTGAGCGTAAAAATTTAAATTCAAAAATTTTAAAAAGAAGTGAGTTACTTTTTTCGAACAAAATTTTTCATTTTGACAAAAACAAATTGCTAATAAATATTCATTCATTCGTTCATTCATTTTTATTCATACTCTTGTTAGACTTAAATCAAAGATGAGAAAGATGAATCTAGCATCGACAAAGATTTGAAATTCTTTAGAGGTAGTACAAATTATCTACAAAAACACAAATAAATACAAATTGCAGAAATAAATCCTTTCGAAATAGAATAATTCAAATAATTTTTGTTTTGGTTTTGAACTGAGTTGTTATTATAAAATTTTTGGATAAAAAGCATTAAATAAATAAATTTTCAAGAAGTTTCTTAAATTCTTTTAAAGCTGAGTTAGTAAATTCTCTTTTTTTTTGTTTCAAGTTGATTCTTTTTAAAGTTGAAGATCATAGAGATCTTTCAAATTAAATTATTTCAAAAATATGACTTGCTTATGAATTACATGTTAAACTTTATTCGCTAAATATTTTTACAATATTTTAGAAGTGCTTTTAATATTTAAAGATTTATTTATTTATTCAAAATATTTATTTCGCTTATGAAAATGTATTACATGAAAATTTTATATCGAATCTCTTTATCATATAATAACATGTAATCTGAATGCAGTAGAAACGAAAAAATTTTGCATTTTAAGTTGCTCAAATTTTGTTTGTTTGTTTTTTTATATCTTGAAAAGATTTTTTTGTAATAATAATTTGTAATGAAATTTCAATAATTTAGATTTAACTTTGAATGCATACGACTTCTGACATTTTCAAAGAATTTCTTGAGTTTTATGCTTGTTTTTATATTAAAGTTACATGACTGACATTTTTAAGTTTACGCAGATTTACATTTAGTACGCTCTAATTAAGATTTATTCGTTTTCTAATTTAATCGCGACTACGTTTGCAAAATTTATCATGTAAAAATTGAGCGAAAAGACGAAGCAAAAGCAACTGTAATTAGTGAAAGAATTCTTTGGAAAACGAGAGCAGCTCTTTTCTCAATATGTCATTGTAATTTGCGAGAATTTCTCGCGTTTCTTCAAATTATAAAACAAGTAGTTTTAACTTGAACTCTTTGTCAAAATAAAAAATTGAACCAATTTCCATTTTTCGAGTGCTCGCAAAGCGAACATTAAATTTGTGATTTTGAGAATTGTGAGAAAGTGAGATGAAAATAACGATCGCGTTTTCGAAATGATGACAGAGCGATGATTTAAAGAAAAGAAATTTTTTTGAACGCCGTAAAAAACTTTTATTTGCTTTGCATTTCATGGCGTTGAATTATTTTCATGCATAAAAAGTAGGAAACTTTTGTCTGATAGTCATTTCATTTTGAAACTTATTCAGCTTTACGTCGTTGATATGCTTAAATTTAAGATAAAAGATTTTATCGTTGAAAGATATTAGATGCTCTTTGTGTTGAAGTTAAGAGAGGAAAAATCGTTTACTAGGATATCACTAACAATCTTTGCTTGCGTTTTGCGCCGTACAACTCAAAAAAAAAAACGAATGGAAATATTAAAATGAATTTTAACTGTCACTTTGCTTACTTTCATTTTATAATCATTCGAATTTTACAACCAGTTTTTAGAACGAAATCTTTGCTCTTCTCTGAGCAAGAATTAGTTTTTAAGTAGAATGGAGAATGAGGCTTTCAATTTATTACAAGAGTTTTAGAGAAATCGATGAACAAAACACGAGAATTCCTTCACTTATATTTAACAGCAAAAATTTCATTCATTTTGATTTTTCGTCGATAATTCAAATTTTTTAGAAAATAAAAATCACGTAAATTAAAAGAATTCTCAAATATCTCAATAATTTTTTAAATGCAAAGGTTTTACTTTATTTTATTTTGCTTATTTAATTAATAACTTTTTGACTTTCATACGTTTGAATTGTAAAATTGACAGAATAATGCGAAACAAACTGCCTTACATTGTACCTTAGCTTCGAATAAAAGTATTTTCTTATTTGAGTTTTCAAATTCTTACTTTTATAAGATAAATTTTAAAACAGTTCAAATTTCATCTCATTAAATCATGATGCTAATCATTGTTGCGCCAAAATGATCACGACTATCCTGATTTTTAATAATAACAATTTTGCATCTTTTAAAAATGAAGCGAAATCGAAATTGTGAAACGAATATGAAGAGTTCGAGTTTAATGAATTCGCTGAATAAAATGCTTTGCAGTGAAGTTTCATTTCGGGCGTGTTTCGCGAAAGCAGAGAAAGGCGAAACCGAATGCAAAAAGAAACGAAGGGACGGAAGATATAAAAGCAAAATGGACAGTAAACATCAAATAGTTTGACGATTTTGACTTTTAATCATTTTACGCACATATTTCGCAAAATCGTTGAATTCGAATAGTTTTCGGGAATTTGATAGACTGAAAATTGAGTTGAAAACGAAAAAATCATTTTGAAACTTTTTAAATTGTTAAAAAAAACTTTTTGTAAAGAAGTTAAAAAAAATTTGAGTGCAATAGACATTCTTCGAGCGCTTAAAAAATAGCAGCAGAAAAAGCAGCTTAGTGTCAAAAAACGAAATGAAATGATTCGACTAATAATTTGAGCTTTAGCAAAAACGAGATTCCTGCTTTTATATTTCGCCACTAAATTGCAGCTTTTAAATCATTAACATTAATCTTTTTTCGTTTTTTTACTTACGTAACGCCAAACACAAATCGTCGCTTGATTTATCACAAGTTATTGTCTGCAACTTACTTATGTGTTATTTACGTTACTCTCGCAGAACTAACAAAGGTAATACAAAGCTAGAGCGCAAAATGGCTTTCTTCACAATACGAGGATTTTTGAAAAATCGCTGTTTACTTTTGCATCGCTCGCACTGTTATTGAATCTATAAGCCTTTGATCTCAAGATAACCTGAATTGAATCCTTTGCGAAAAGCAACTTTCGGGAAAATTAGTTATTTTTGTTTTTTTTTCGCTGACAGTAAGAAAATTAATTGAAACTTCATCAATATAATGAAAAAATGATTAGCAAATGATAAAAGAATTTGCATTTATAATGAACACACTAAATATTTACGCTAACATCACTGAATACATGTAAAAAATTAAAAACTTTAATTGAACTAACAAATTGTTATGTTGATTTTACACTTGTCAAGATAGAAATTTTCAATTAAAATGGCTACAATGTGAAGCTAATGAAAATAGAAAAAATTCTTTGATAAAAATTCATTTTTTACGCTAAATTAAGCTTATCTGTTGTATAGCTAATAATTTCACTAAAACTCATAAAAAGTTGATTAATTTATTTTAGCAATCGTGATGATCACTTAAAAGTTGAAATTTTTCTCATATTGCTTCTCTTACCATTCTTTTTCTATTTTGAATCAAAAATCGCATAAGCATTTCAATAAAATACTTTTTTCTATTTAATATTATCTTTAAAATTTTAATTTATTTAAAAGAATTAATAGAGAATTAAAAGAAGTGATGTTTGCTCAGATTTTTATTTTGTATTTTGTGTTTTCGAAATGAGAAAGCGTTCTGATTAAACGTCATCTCCATTTGAAAAGCAATCACTCACTCAAAAATCAATTTTAAACAAAGCACGTGAAACAAACATTAAAAAAGTGACAACGACTAAGTGAAAATGCAAGCGCCTATTTAGATTTCGATCGAAGAAAATTGTAAAATGTGAGAAAAGTGTAAAATGAACATAAAACTAAAAAATATTTCATTTTCTCACCACAAAAATTGTTTTTCTTAATCATTCAATGATTTGTGGTATAAATAAAAATTGAAAATTTCAAAAATTTGAACTTGCAAATCTTTTTGAGTGCATAGAAAATTCAATATTTGATTCATTGTTGATTTTAAAACATAAGTTTGAAAAACCAATTAACATGCGTCCCGTAAAAATCTAGAAATTTTTTAGATTGGTGTATTCGGTGAGCCCAAAAAGTAGAATTTAATCTTTTAATATATTTATGACTAAGCAAGCTTTTTCTTCAATATCTAAATCGTTTTTCATATTTTTCGTTATAAAATAACTGAATCTATAATTTAATTGAAAAATGTCTTTAAATTTGTATTGGCCAATTTCATTTGAAAACATACGCT
>NCKU01004400.1:0-12376 GCA_003675995.1 Dinothrombium tinctorium | reverse complement strand
ACGATTGACAGCGCATGCTGTGCTCAAACATCCCTGGCTTCTAGGACGATGAACAGCAAACAAGCACATTGAATATTTTATTTTATTTTATTTTATGTTTATTGACACTTCTATAATCTCGTTAATTAAGGAAATTAAAAAATTTAGATTCATTTATTTAAATTTTAGTAATTCAATATTAAAAGCGATTTGATCATTATCAATCGCATTTCAATAATTCAACAATTTTATGCTATTTCAATGATTTTATGCAAAAGCTGCCAATTGTAGTTTTCGTTTTAAAACTTCCATATAATCCTCAATTTTTAGCAAAATGAATTATTCTTTAAATTTTGTGTCTCGTTAAGAGTATAACGTTTTGGTAAAATCTTCAATTTTTAGATCTTCTATTCTCCACAGTTGAGCTTTTAGTGGTGGGTTTTTTCTTCTGTGACATTAGTCTTTATAAAATTTTATTTTGTCTTCTATCTTATCAATCTTATGACTTACATTTAAAAGTATTTTTAAAAATCACTGAAATTGTTTCGCACAGAAATTTCTCGTTTAAGTAGATTCTGTAGATACTTAAAAAAACTTGAAAAGAAATTTTAAATCAAAGTTTTTTTGAAAAATTTTCTCTTTCACTTTGAACCCATCAGTGCAAAAGAGAAGAGTTCTTGGTTATCTTGATGATGACAAATTGATCATCTGCCGATTAACTACGGTTAAATTAGTTTTATTGTCAATTTCTTTTAGGCGTAAATACACGAAGTAAAATTCTCACTGTGAAAGGCGAAATGTACTAACGCTTTTGAAACTCAATTAAATTTTGAAGTTAAGTATTAACTTTTTCTTATTCTTAAATTCTTGATTAAATTTAAAAACTATGTTGTAAACTGAACAAAAATTTATGTGTATACGTGTAATAAACGGACGCTGAAAATTAAATTTGTGGTTTTAGTTTAATCAAAAGTCAAGCTTTCTTTGGGTTATCTTACTTTTAAGAACATAAATATATGTTGATGTGAAAGGTAAAATTTGGAATCATCTTCAAAACAAGAAAATGTTAAATGAGCGTTTGCATGACCAGAATTTAAAAATAGCAGCAATTGGACAACGCGAATAGTTTATCATTTTTCTTAACCGACTTTTATGATAAATTATTCGATTGTTCTTTTAAGAAGCAAAAATGTATTTGGCATTAAATTGCTTTGATTTTCTCATATTGAATAGAAATATGAGAGCTTTGAGCAAAAGAAAGATCAAATGAACTGTTGTTTGCATTGATCTTTATTAAATAATTTAGCTAAGAAGTCTTAAATTAGAAATTTAAATCTTTTCAAGCGTAAAGAGATTCATTTGAGAGCTGAGAATTTTTACATGATGAATTAAAAGTCATAATAATCATTTCGTGAATTTTTTAGAGTTTAGTCGCCAAAAGTTTATTTGAATAAATGCTTAAATATCTGACAAATGAAGCAAAACGCGATGGTAGTCGAAGCATCGTCCAACGTTTATTTGGCCACTGCTGCTGCATTTTTGGGAGCAATTAGTGTTGGAATCGGTTTGGGTTACACATCACCTGCTCTTATAACTCTTCAGAAAGTCGACCATTACTCAAATAATACGAGCACGTTGATAAATAGCGACCGAATCGCAAGCAAACGAGAAGCGTTTTTCATTGGAGCGTCCCTGACCATCGGTGCATTTTTCGGATCTCTGTTTGGTGGTCCCATAAGCCAAATTTTGGGACGAAGGAAAGCATTAATTTTATATGGCATACCTTATGCTGTTGGATGCGCATTGATATATGTTGCTGAGAATGTAGCCATTATCATTACTGGCAGAGTCATAGTGGGCTTAGGAAGCGGTATGATCTGTTCAACAGCACCAACTTATGTAGTCGAAATTTCTACCCCAAAAACAAGAGGATTTTTAGGATCTTGCTTTCAAATTTGTATTACCATTGGAATATTTTTAATGGCATTATTCGGCATATTTTCGAATGAACAATTTGATTACATTTTCACTTGGAGATATCTCGCCCTTATCGGAGTTTTACCGTCTCTGGGTTTAAGCGCAACTATGTTGCTTATGCCTGAATCACCATCTTGGCTTATATTGAAAAAATTTCGAATCAATGAAGAGCCAGAGAAAACACTAGCGAAATTGCGAACGGCAAAAAGTGACTTGGAAACAGAGCTGAAAGAGCTGAAAGAACAGACAAGCCTAGTGAAGTCAAATTTACTTAGTTTCACTGAACTCAAAAAACCCGAAGTTTGGAAATCTTTTACGCTGAGTCTCGCTCTTATGTTTTTTCAGCAATTTTCTGGAATCAATATCGTCATTTTCTTTCAAACACAAGTTTTAAAAGAAGCAGGATTTAGTAGTCCAGCTATAGGAACAGCCATATCGTGCTTCGCCCAATTAATTTTTACGGCTTTAGGCGCTTATATTATGGATAAATTAGGCAGAAGAAAACTTTTATTACTTTCTGGTTGCGGACATTCACTTTCGCTTCTGGTATTAGGTGTTTATTTCCGTTTTCTTCTAAACGACAACACTAAGCTCACTCTGGTTCCTGTTATATGCCTTGTCGTTTATCTGGCTTCATATTCAATTGGTTGGGGACCGATTCCATGGCTTATGATTCCTGAAATCACACCAAGCACTGCTCGCAGCTTTGTCTCTTCTATAGCCAGTTCATTTAATTCAATTTGTGCTTTAATTGTATCATTGAGCTTCGACTATATCTGCGAAGCTTTAGAAATTTCAAAAACATTTTGGCTATACACAGGATTTTGTGTTGTTAGTTGTATATTCACTTGCTTATTTCTTCCCGAAACAAAAGGAAAAACGTTTGATGATATACTTAAATCATTTAGAAAAAATGAACCCGAAAATAGATCAGAATCTGTGCAACTAGAACCACTTAAACAATAAGGCAAATTTAGGCTGTATTATAATTTAGCGTATTTACACAATTATGTTCATCGTGATAATTAAGTGCAGTTAAAATTAAAAAATTAAATTTTAAATAATTTCTTGTCGTATTCCTTTAAAAGACTTAATAAATTTAATTAAAAAAACTCAAAGTGAATAAGAATTAAAAATCACACTCTTAAATTGAGCGCGGATAGAACGAGCGCTGGTTTCTGGTTTCTGGTTTCGGATTTCTTTGTTTGATGCGCCCTCTTTTGAGCGGTTCGTGAAGCGAGAGAAGAGAGAAGTGAAAATGACTCTGAATCAAGAAACCACTTTAAAGTCGTATAAAAAGCATTTAAAAGACGACATCAAATCGATTTTAGATAATTTCGTCGAAATACTGAAACTGGTGAAAGTCGACCTCAATGAGAATAGTCACAATTACTTGAATTCATCGCGAATTCAAGAAAATTACGAAATGAATGTGCGAGCGGCGAACATTTGTCGAGCGGCGCAATCGATCAGTAAATTAATTTACAGCATTAAGCAATTCATTATAATTAACGACTTCCCGTTAATTAATGAGGCAATTTCAAATAAAACGAGCTACTTCAAAGTGAACGAAATCGATAACAAATTGATCACTTTACGTGACGAGATATCGAGCGAATTGTTCGATTTGGAAGAAGACTTCTACTCCTCAATTATCAAATAATTTCAACAATTTTCATCATTCGCTTTCGCTTTAATTGTAAAACCATTTTCTTCTCAATCAATAAAAATGTTAATAAATTGAGTGATTAAAAATTAAATGAGTAAAAATTTAAAAATGAAATGTTAACGCGACACAATCTTTTGTGCGAATAATAGAATTGTCCTCTTTTCCGATCGCTGTTTGAAGCTCGGAAACGGCGATCTGTTCGAATGCGAGGTCAGAACCGCAAAACACTGCGTTCACATGTTTGAGGCCGCTTTCCGACATTGTGATCGACATTCGTTTATTCGACATTTTAAACAAGACGTTGATGAAAGCGTTTCGCAGCGAGGCTCGCGCCGAACGCGTGTTCTGCTCTCTCGAATCGACCACATTTGCCGTCCGTCCCTCGCTTTCTTTCAAACTTTCATGTTCACAGCAATTATTTTCTTCCATTTATAAGTTTATTAATTCGTTGTTTGTATTTACTTCGATTCAAAACTGGTGCCGAACCTCAACTTGTCATGTGTTCGCAGTGAGCGCACGTGTTTCGATCGCAAGCTTCGTTCGCAACGATCGCTCGCAATGAACGCGCAAAAGAAACGATTGAAGAACGCGACGCGTAATGAAGACGAAAGCGATTTGGAAGTAATCGTTTTCGGAAGCAAGCAGAAGCGTGACAAGACTCCAAGCAACGATCGGAAAACTGCTTCGAAAAGCGACAAATGTTTGGAAAAGAAAAGGCCTCCGAAACGACAGCGCTTTTTCGATGCGGTCGAAGAAGGAGATGAAAGTGCCTTGCAAAAGGAGGAACCTTCAACAGCAAAAGAAGCTTGGGTCGACGACGACGACAATATCATCGTAAAAGATGCTTTGCGTGATTTCAGCAAATATCCGCGAAAAGTTGAGAGCGATCAAAAATACAAGACTTATTTGGAGTCTAAATTCAAAGAGTTTAATGAAACTCCGAAATGGAGTTTACAAAAACAAGAAACAAAGAGTGAAAGTTCAGACAGTGATGAAGAAGATAATTTGCAGGCCACTGTTGGCGACCATATTTCAAAGAGCACAAAGTTATCGAAAGGTGTTTTGAACATAAAGAAATGTACGAATTTGAATGCTGAAAAACCATTCAAAGTTAGTATTCTTTGTCTTTCAAATAGTCAAAATTTAAAATGTATTTAAGGCTCTGAATTACATTTAGTTTTAATTCCATTCATTTGCAGACTCTCGTTAGTAGCGTACAGTTTCATCCGTCCTCCACTGTTGCATTGGTTTCATCCCCAACAGGAACTTTGAATTTGTTTCAAGTGGACGGTAAAACCAACTCTAAAATTCAAACTGTGCATTTCCAAAAGTTCGCTGTGGATAGAGCACGATTCACAGTTGATGGAGAGCAAATAATAGTCGGATCGAAATCGCAATATGGTTTTTACTATTATTACGATATGATAGCTGGTAAAATAATTCGGGTTCCTTTTATGAAAGACAAGGAACAATACACACTTCGCAACTTCGTTCTTTCTCATGATGGACAATACCTAGCCACAAATGGCGAACACGGTTCAATTCATTTGATATCTGGAAATTCAAAAGAAATTGTTTTACGTTTTAAAGCCAATGGAAACGTTTTGGCACTTGCTTTCAGTAACGATTCTAACAAACTTTTAAGCCATGGAAGTGAAGGGAAAGGTTATGTTTGGGATGTTCGCAACAACAAGCAATGCATCCACCGTTTTGTCGATCAAGGCACTGTATCAGGAACAAGTATCACTATTTCCCCAAATGAACAATATTTAGTCACAGGTTCTGATGTCGGAGTGGTCAATATTTATGATTACAAAAAGGCTTTGTCAACAAGCAATCCAATTCCTATTAAAACTTTGATGAATCTTACAACCGAAATAACTTCTCAAAAATTCAATCACACATCAGAACTATTGGCAATATCTTCATCATACAAAAGTGATGCGATCAGATGCGTTCACTTTCCTTCAATGAATGTATTTTCTAATTTTCCTCACTTTGAAGCCAACTACAAACAAATATCGGAAGTTGATATTTCACTTAACAGTGGCTATTTAACTTTTGGAACAAATAGGGGTCACGCACATTTATTTAGATTACATCACTTTCATAATTATTAAAAATGTATCTTGATATTAACGCTGAAAATATTAAATAAATCATTTGAGTTGATTGAAATTACGACTTTCTCAAATGGATGGCTTTATAGAGCCTGAAAATTTGAAATGGCAAGAAAAAATTCGTAAGCCACCGAAGATTTACGCAGGTATTTACTTAAAGGGTGAATTTCTCGGGAACGGAACTATTTCAAAGGTGAATGAAGTACTCGACATCTCGACTCTGCAGCGGCTTGCGGTCAAGCGTTTCAGACTGACTGAAATTTCTAAAAAGCATAATTATGAAGAAATAGTGCGTTTTATAAAACAGGAAGCTTTCGTTCTCATGTCACTAAATCACAAGAACATTATTAAAGTGGTCGATATTTTAATTGAAGTTGAAGAGGGATTAAAACGGCAGAAAATATTGAACAGCGCCACAAAAATGTATTTAATAATGGAGTATTGCGCTTCAAGTGTAGAGGAAATTATAAGATCGGCGCCGTTGAATAAACTTCCAGTAAAACAGGCGCATTCTTATTTCACAGATTTGATTAATGGTCTCGAATACATTCATTCATTAGGAATTATTCACAAAGATATTAAACCTCAAAATTTGCTTGTGACAGCAGATGAAATTGTTAAGATTACTGACTTCGGAGTGTGCGAAAAACTTGATCAATTTTGTCGTAATGATCTCATTAAAGTAAGTGTTTAGACAATCATTTGAATCATAAAATAATTTTTTTTTTCATTTTTAGTCAACTTATGGAACAAAGATTTATCAGCCTCCAGAGATGTTTTCAATCAATGAAGATATTACTTATTTCTTGGGTTTTCCGATTGATATTTGGGCATCAGGCGTAACTTTATATAGAATGATCACAGGTAATGTAAATCCTCATTTTTAAAAACTTTATTCGCTTCTTATTAATCGTACTTAAATTTTTACAGGCAAATTTCCATTTGGTGCTGACTATTTATTTTCTTTCATCGAGAAAATACTCAACGAAGAATTTGAAATTACGCAAGAATTGAATGAGGACATTTCTTTGTTAAATCTACTGGTCAACATGTTAAATAAAGACCCTTTCAAACGAATTACAATTGGAGAGATACAGAAACATCCATGGTTCATAGCGAGTTGTTTAACTCAAGAAAGAGTCGCAATTCCTCCTCGGCATGAATCTGGAGATTTGTACCGCTGCATGACGATAACACCGTATCTTCATCAGCTTCATTCACCTCTTGATTCATCGCAAAACATTGTCTCTGTCACTGAAACAACATTTGATTTTGTGAAAAGAAGGCTAAAAGTGCCTCTTTTGAGAAGTAATCGTTCGCTTATTAAGAAACGAGTGGAGTCGCCGAAAAGGAACTTTCGTAGCTCTAGTTTATCAAGAGTTTTAGGACTGCAAACAAGAGTAAAGCGGCGACAAAATGACTTTGAAAAAAAGTAGATTATTAAGATCGAATTTTTCTTTATTTAAAATAATTGTAGAAATAATTTCGGTGCATTCTCTTTACGTCGATCAAAGTCGTAACCAGTCATTACGTGCTATTTTGCATTTGATTTAATGAAAATTGTGTATTTTTGCATCCAACAGAGTAACTTTTTTGAATCATTTAGAAAAAAAACGAATATGAAAATTTTCTTATCTAATTCTTTGAAATTGCATTACTCTGGAAAAGTTGCTTGCTGCTGAAAACACTTTTTCAACTTTTTTTACTGCGCCATCTAAAAAATTAGCTTACCTCGTGAGCGATGCGTAGCTTAAAGATACACTTTACTAGATAGTGTAGACCATGCAAGGTTAACCTAGACAGGCAGCAGATGTGAAAATGTTGTGCAGAGTGTGCGCTTAAAAAGTAAAACGGCCGAATTTACTGCGCTCGCTTGTCGCATTCTGCTTTAATGCCGTTCACACATTTTCATACTTTAGCACAATGAGTAAAATATATGTCAAACACATTAAGTTAAAAGTTGGCTCACAAAACGAACGTTTTTGCAATAGATTTATTAATTATCTTACAGCTGACATAGCTCAACATGGTCTATTATGCTTCAATGGATTGCCGATTCAAAATAAAATGTTTTGCTTATCTAAAAATGAGTTTAACTGCAAGGCACGCGTTGAATTAAGATTAGCGTCTCGTTGAAATTGCTTTGCAGTTGAGCTCACTTTCGATAATCGAAACATTTTATTTTGAATCGGTTGTACTCTAAGGAACTCATTAATCTATCGATTGTTTGTAGATATATCGTTGACTCAACATACGTATTTAGATAGGAATATTATTGTGCTCGAATATAATTTCGTAATTTTGCATGTAACTGTGGAAACTGTATGCCACTTGTGCTTTGAAACTAGCGGAGCACTTGCGATTCTGTTTGTTGAATTGGATGTAGGGAAGAGGAGAAAAGTATCGAAGGAGGAGAGATGTGCGCGAAATGACACAATAAAAGAGAACGTTTATTGTCGTTGTGCGCTATATGAAGTTTCAAGCCCGTCCTAATCGATATTATCAAACTCTTTATCTTTATTGCTCTAGTCAAGCAAGTTACATATTTTCACGGGAAAACTTTTTGCTCAGGGTTATACCAGAAAGTAAATTATTATCCTTCTTACTGAAGATATATAAATCAACGAATTCGGTAAGTGACTTTCGAAGCACTTTGCTCGTTAGAACGTATTCGCTAGTCAGTGTTTAATCGCTATTTCCCTGATTTAAATTAATCGATTGCTAACCATTTTAATGGTTTAATCACAAATACTATTTTGAATAATGACTTGGACTTAGCTTTTTTGTAATTTGTCGTAGAGAAGAGTTAAGAATTACATCATCCAGATTAAACAAAGCAAAACCACAAAAGGCACTCGAATTTGTGTTGATTGTGTAACACGTAGCATGTGATTGTCATATGATCAGCTAATAGTGGGAGATTGTCAGTTGAGAAGAACAAAAGTAAAAATTGTTTTTTTCGATTTTAAATAGACAGGTGAAAATTTTTTGTAATCCTCCATATGCAATCTATTGCAAATAACAAAGAAATTAAGTTTAAAATGCCGAAAAATTTCTCGAAGTCTAGGAGGAATTGTTTTAAATGCATCTTGTAGAGGGTAATTCGACCCGTAGAGTTCATTTTTGAAGGTTTTAACGCCGAAAAGAAACCGCTTTCGAGTTATATGCCAAAGTTCAAAATGTATAGTTTTTTCTTTTTTATTCTGTATTTTTGAAATTTTAGAACTTTGGCATATAACTCGAAAGCGGTTTGTTCTCGGCGTTAAAACCTTCAAAAATGAACTCTACGGGTCGAATTACCCTCTACAAGTTGCATTTAAAACAATTCTGAGGAGGCCCGCATCCTTTATTATAAGAATTTCTTTTGGTTTCTCATTATGCGATCACACGTTTCATTCTGCTATCACATGAGAGCTTCACGAGTTAGATTTTGTAGTTATGAATTGCTTTAACATAATTTCTGCTATAAATTGACATGCTGCTCTGACTAAGAATATGCTGCATATAAATCACCCTGTCGCGCTTGCTGTAAAAATTTTCACGTCGAAAATAAGTGAATAAAAATTTGTTTGAGCAATTAAATAAGGATTTTGAATCATTTATGATTGCGAGTGAAAGAAAATTGTAAAGAATGATGCTTGAGATTGCAATTGATCAAAAATTCGTAAAATAAGCAATTGAACGAATTTATTCCGAAAGGGCTTATCCAACAATATGTTTTTTATTATTGGAAAGCTCTTTTCGGAATAAATTCATTCAATTATTCGTTTTCAAAAAGATTCTAATTGCATATACAATGCACAATTTGTAAATGTGCGAAATAAAAATTTATTGTTAAAACTTATATTAAATCACGTAATTCTAAAATTTATTATATAAAAACATAGATCGCATAAAAAAGAAAAATTTTTCTTTCATAAAACATTTATAGACTAGATTCATTATTATCTAAATTAAATTTTAATCTTAAATGTTATAATAACTCTAAAGTAAAAAAAGAAAATTCATGAAAAATTCACAATTCTCCTCTGTAAAGCATGCCAATCAAATGCGCGTCATTCCCGAAAGTTGGCTAAAATTCTTTTTCAAGTCCTGAGGAGAATGCTAAGCTTCGACTATGACCATATTTGAATTTTTGTTTACTTCTACGTAAGCTGAACCATTAGTTTGAACCTTTAAGATGAACCTGAAAATGAACCTTTAGTTTTTCTTTTATATGGCGCTTTGAATTGAAATCATTCCATTAAAAATTGCAAGAATTTCAGATTTATCACACCACAAACGTATCAAAATAGTTTAAGTTTCTAATTAAAATGTTTAATATCATTTTTTCAAATTGAAATTTAAAAAACTGAGAAAATTTGGAAATAAATCATTTTTAAAGTTCAACCAAAAATTTTGAGAAATATTCGTATTGTGATTAATAAACAAATAGTTGTGCGGAAACTAAATTTTGATTCAAAAGTTGAAACATTGATTTGAAATCGAATGACCCGTGCTTCTGTTTACCCTTTTATTAAGAATTTTTAGTCTCAGAAACTTTTTTAAGATATCAAGATGTTAGCGCGCGAACAATATTATTAAAAAAATTAAATTTTCTAGATAAGAAACGCTTCTCCTTTTTGAAACTATCAACTTAACGAGTAGATTTAGGTTTTAAGCGTTGCACAGATTTATGAGAAAAACTCGTTACGAAACTTATCCTTGCCTCTAAAAGTACGCTTGCTGTTTAAACATCTTTTAATTTTCTCGATGCCATTTACGTATATTGTATGAATTTTTGACACGTCCTAAAGACTAACCAGTTTACCAACAATTTTTCTGAAAATTTTCACTAAATGAAGTGTAACTCGCCATTTCTAGCAATTTATTCGCATTTTTTAAATAAATTTGACCATAAATCGATCGACTTTAGGTGAGTGAGTCAAAAAAATTTTAGATTTTGTTTTCTCATAAAGAAAATTTCTGATTTTGCATTCTCAATATTCTATGAAAAATATGCGCTTTCTATGTGACCTATGTGCTAATTTTGAAAAAGATGTTATTTATGTTCTTTTTGACCGATTGATTTTTGAAATTTTTTATATATTTGGCAATTATATAATTATATAAGTCATTTTAAAGTGTCAATGAAAATATGTGATCACTGATGAACTTCATGTGTGAATTAAGAATTACTCTCATCACTGGTTCGAATTTCTTAACATTAAGTCTATGGAGAAAATTTTTTTCTTTTTCGATCGCGGGCCTAAATTTCAACCGATTTTCAATCGGTTTGCTTTGATAGAACTGCTATTAACTGCTATTTTATGAAAGATGCCTCACAACTCTGTATCAAAGCCCTTTTTAAGTTGTTTTAACATTAATAATAATAGAGATAAAAACAATAATATCTAGCACATAATGAGTTTTAACATTTTAAACATACAGCTTGAAAATCGGTTTTAATTTAGGCCCGCTATCGAAAAAACAAACTTTTCTCCACAGACTTAAAGTTTGCACGCGACTAACTTGCTTCACGCACCTGTTAATACACACATGAAGTTGAATATTTTAGAATCAATAAAAAAGGCATTTATGCCAATCATGTAAGATCGAGTTTGATAAACATAAAAACATGATAAACATGATAAATCCATTTACGTAAATTGAAATGATGCAATTGAAAATTTCAAAGAATATTCTGGCGCTCGAGTTCAGGGAAATCAAAATTTTATCGGACGGCATTTGTTTTTGATGAAAAATCTCAAAGAATGCTGTTCAAAATATGAAGATTAAAATGTTTAAACTCATGTCGCAATAAAGAGAAACATTGAACAAAATAACAAATTTTTCTTTTTATTTGTATTTATTTGAATATTGAGAAATAAAAAAGTAAAATAGTCGTAGAGATACATGTAAACTCACTTGCTTAAATTAAAAACATTCATTTACTTGCAATGTTAAAAATTGCACTTTTAAAGCGAAAAAAAAATTTAAATTATAAAAAGTTTATTATTATTAGTGAAGAAATCTTATTTTCTTCGGATTTCGACAAAGCATGCAATAAATTTTGTTTTGAATTTGATTATCACTTTTAAATTTGCTAACGCAATGAACGAAACTAGGAAATGTTTTGTCTTCCTTCTTTCAACATTTGTTTGTCGTTTCCAACTTTTACAAAACGTCAGCGCTCTTCACATTTGTGAAAGCAAATTGCGCTCACGTTCAATGATTGAAATTAAATTTTTATTTTGTCAGTTGCTTCAGTTTGCGAACGTAAATTATTTCAACATGAAAATTTTATCACGTCGCAACATATAAAGTTGTGTTCTGCTTTTGTGTGTCTTTTGTACGAAGTTTTATTTTAAGTTGTATAAAAAGAAACTACAAATCGTTCGCTTTTGTTAATGCTAAAATTAAACATCGCTTTACCGTGAAAATTTTCAAGCCACATTCTTTTTACACTCGAAATAACGAATTCCTATTTCGATTTCTAATTTGGCACAAGGTGCTTAATTTGGTGAAAACCTTACTCAACTTATTAAATGTTGGTAAGAATTGAAATTAATCACCAGGGATGTGAATCTCATGCAAATGCATGTATTTATTGTGAGGTTTATTATCATGCATTTTAATATAGTAAGTTTCT
>NCKU01004399.1:0-12377 GCA_003675995.1 Dinothrombium tinctorium | reverse complement strand
TATTCAAATTTGCTGATGATATCAATCTTTTAAAAAGAATTAAATCAGCTGATGACATTGATCACATGCAAGAGGACATAAATAATATTGAAAAATATTCAAATGACAATCATTTAAAACTGAATGCGTCTAAAACAATTCATATAAGATTCTCAAAAAACAAGAAAACAAGTTAATTTTTACGCCTTATACAATTTCAGGTCAAATTATATCAACTGTCACAAGTACGAAATTATTAGGCGTWACTTTAGAYAGTCGTTTGTCTTTTACATTACACTGTGAAAAAATCTGTGCAAAAGCACTACGCAAATTTAATATTCTGAAAAACATGTGTAAACCTTTAAGTGGCGAACATTTTTTAAATCTTTACAAAACTTACATTTTACCAATAGTCGAATTTTCTAACAATGTATGGGTTCCTAACAAAAGTCAAAGCGAAATGATTGAGAGAGTACAAAAAACTGTTACAAAATTTATTTGCAAAAAAATGGGATTTGAAAAAAAATCTTATTTATTAAGATTGCAACAGCTCAAATTAGACTCATTGGGATCACGTCGCATGAAAAAACTTTTACAATTAGTATTTGATATAAAGAATGACAGTCCAAAAATACCAGTCTCATGGAAGAATCAAGTAATATTCACAAATCACCCTAGAAATGGAATTAAAATACAAACTAAAAATTGTAGATTAAAAACTACAGAAAACTATGTACTCAATTTTGGGTCACGTCTGTTTAATTCATTACCTAAGAATGTAAGAAATGAAACTGACTGTAAGAAGTTTTTAAGTGAAGTTTCAAAATTTTTAATCCAAACAATGTATCTTAGACAAGTTCCTAAGAATAAATGCCGATTTGATTTGATTTGAAGAAAAGTGTTCAAAATATTTTTTTCGTTTGAGCACATAAACTTGACTTTTACCAAGTTTAGTTGTGCTGATGGGCCGCGCAAAATGCTGAAGATCTTTTTTCCAGAGTGGCACAAAATTTGAGATACTTTAAAAACTTTTATTTGCTTTTTTAAACTTTTTGCTACAAATGGCTTTGCTTTTAACAATCAATCAAAAAGCGACGCAATTCAAAGACGACCCCGTTTCTAAATCAAAGCTTTTTTAAAAAAATTGCTTCAATTTATTTCGATTTGAAATCATTTTTTTAATAATTAAAACGCAGCGTTTTATTTGAACGATGTCAGCGAACGCTCACTATTCGAGCGGTAAAAGCGGGAGCTCATCGATGGGATCGAAAGAGCATCAAAGCGGGAGCGGCAGTCACCATCAATCGTCGTCCGATCAGAGCAAAATGAAACCAAACTACTCATTAAAAGCTACGCTCGCCGGTCACACAAAAGCGGTCTCATCGATCAAATTCTCACCGAACGGTGAATGGCTCGCTTCTTCTTCCGCAGACAAACTGATCAAAATCTGGTCTGCGTACGACGGCAAATTCGAAAAAACGATTGCCGGTCACAAACTGGGTATTTCCGACATCGCGTTTTCCTCTGATTCTCGCCTCTTGGTTTCCGCTTCGGACGATAAAACACTCAAAATTTGGGAAATTAGCACAGGAAAAGGATTGAAAACGCTGAAAGGACATTCCAATTATGTTTTTTGCTGTAATTTTAATCCACAATCCAATTTAATCGTTTCCGGCTCTGTATGTTTGTTGTGATTTTTCATAAAATATTTTTCATCAATTGTTGACTTTTTTAGTTCGATGAATCTGTTCGCATTTGGGATGTCAAGACTGGTAAATGCTTAAAAACTTTGCCCGCTCATTCGGATCCCGTGTCTGCTGTGCACTTTAATCGCGACGGTTCATTGATTGTATCTTCAAGCTACGACGGTTTATGGTATTTGCTCTGTGTTTGCATAAATTACTTATTTCATTTAATTTTTCCCAGCCGAATTTGGGACACCGCTTCCGGTCAGTGTTTGAAAACTCTGATTGACGACGACAATCCTCCGGTTTCATTCGTAAAATTCTCGCCAAATGGTAAATATATATTGGCAGCTACCTTAGATAACACTTTAAAATTGTGGGACTACAATAAAGGAAAAGTATGTAGTACTCTAATTTCTTGTTTTAACAGTGTTTTTTTTAGTGTTTAAAAACATACACAGGCCACAAAAATGAAAAATACTGCATTTTCGCAAATTTTTCAGTAACTGGAGGAAAGGTACGTTTAAACATGTAAAATTAGCACGAAATTTATGAACTATTTTTTCAAAAAGTGGATAGTTTCGGGCTCTGAGGATAATCTCGTCTACATATGGAATCTTCAAACAAAAGAAATAGTACAAAAATTATCAGGTCATACCGACGTGGTTCTGTGCACAGCATGTCATCCAACCGAGAATATAATCGCTTCAGCAGCGCTTGAAAACGACAAAACGATTAAGTTGTGGAAGAGCGACTACTAATCTTTTTTCATCATCGCTTTTTGTTTGACGTTTTTAAAAAAAATTAGCTAAACATAAAACTTCATTTTAAAAAACTAAATTAATTTGAAAACCCATGTAATTCATTCATTCATATTTGTCGAATTGTCATTTTGTGTGAATCGAAAATCATTTAAATCGATTTCATTTGTTTTCTCATTTAAAAAATGGAAATGAGGTTTGAAAAGCGAGAGTAAATTCGGGAAAAGGTGAGCGAAGCGAAAACGAGCGGCAGTTGAAAAAGCGCGCGTAAAGCGGCGATTGGCGGCGATCGCAGCGAAACATATGATTGCGAGGTTTGAATCGCGAAATGAAAGAGACACAAAACTGCAAAACGCGAAAAGAAAAAACGAAATGAAAAATGTTCGAAAAACGGTCGACGCGTGAAGCGAGTCTCGAGTGATCGTTGCGTACGTTTCGCGTTTCGTGCTTTTCATTTGCAAAAACGCCGCGTTTTTCTCTTTCGTTTCGCTCTCCTCTCGTTTATTTTCATTTTTATTGCGAATAATACGAAGCGAAAGATGAGAGACGAGTGCACGGCAGAAGAAGCAGTGTTGTTGTGCGCGTACCGTGTTTCAATTACGAGTTTCGAGTGATTCAATTTGCTTTCGAATTCGTTTTCGTTTTCTTCCTCTTTAATTCGTTTCATTTGAAATAAGAAAGCAAACATTTCGCCCGTTTTCGGTTTATTATGTTTATGGTTAAAAAGAAGAAATATCAATTCTCAGTCGATCTCTGTCTCGATGAGTTATCGTCGGTACCGTTTGTAAACGCGGTACTTTTCGCCAAAATACGTTTACTCGACGACCGAAATTTTAACCAAACATCGCAACGGTATGCATGCGATTTGCTTATTACAATTAATTGCACTTTTTGCATCCCTTTCGTCAACAGTGAAGAGGTGAGAGATCATTGCGTAAAATGGGGAACACGTTTCAAATTCAATTGCAAAATGACCGCAAATTCGTCGAATTGTGTACTCGACTCAAAATTTCTACGAGTTTCTGTTAGAAAAGTAATTTTCTTTTCTTCCATTCTTCATTTTCATCCTATAGTTTATTGTTTACATTCGCATAAAAATAGCCAATTATTAAAATAATTTATGAATGTAAAAAATGTGAAGTGAGTAACGATGAATTGATTGTATTTGCTTGCATCTCATGCGTAACGATCATTTAAATTTCCTCGCGTTTTATTCTTTATTTTTGTTCTGCAAACAAAAAGCAAGTGAAAGTGTGTATGCATGTTTGTCACAATAGTTCACTTCTTTTTTGATTCATTTCACTGCTTTTTATTCGTTTTCTTTTCACTTTATTTTATTGCTGTTGTGTTTTAAAATCGCATTTATAATATTTGCTTGTCTTCTCTCTGTTTCACACACTCGCACACACACACACACCACACACGAACCTTGAAATACGCTATAGTCTTGCATTTTATCAGTAATTTGAAACGTTTTTATTATTTTATTGTATTATATCCATTTACCGAATGTCGTCTTCATTGCATTTCAGTTTCTCGATTCAATAACACCCCTTTTTCAGATACTTTTACCCGTATCTCTTGAAAAAAAAACACTTCATTTTATTTGATCTAATTTCTCATAATTGAATTCAAATACCATTTCGTAAAACATTCACATTTTATCACACATTTTTCTATGCGTTTGTCGCATAAAAAGCATTGCTTTGCCTGACGTGTGTGATAAATTAAAGCTCGTTATGCATTGCGGATGCAAGCACTATCATTCAGCAGAATTATGTTTCTATGTTTCTATTCTTTTAATTACAAAGAGTGAAGGTCACCATAACAAATTTCATTAGTAAAAAATTTCACATTATTAAATCTCTTTTAACCTGCAGGAATCAAAGGGAGGCAGGTCCTTCCAGAAATTAGGCTTTGCAGACATCGATTTAGCCGAGTTCGCTGGCTCCGGATTCACAACTAAACGATATCTGCTAGAAGGCTATGATACTAAACATCGACAAGACAACTCCACTTTAAAAGTGTCAATCGAAATGATATTGCTCAGTGGAGATCCATTGTTTAAAAGACCGTCTCGATCATCGTTTTACACCACATCAATGCCTGAGTGCATGAACCCAAAGGAAATCGTGTCCATCTCAAGCTCGGCTGAGATGGACTCTACTAAAACGATCTGCAGTAATAATGGATCTTCAATGGAGGATCCGCAGCTCAAATCAGACAGAAAAGGTGCTGAATGTGACTGTTATAGCGGAGGGAGCGTTAGCTCAGGTTTCGGCTCTCTTCCTCGAAATATTGCACGCCGTCCTTCTCTTGTCGGTTCAGGTGATTGGTACTTCTTTCTTGCTAAACTTTGTCTCTTACTTATCTCGACTATCATCACGTTTATTTGCAATTCATGGTTTTTGTGCCAAACCTAATATGCTTTGCTTTAACCTGAAATTTGTTTGTTTTAGATATAATTCAGATTACAAAAGATGATAACTCAATCAATGATGGCACAATTCGAGTGGATTTTCACCCGCATGTCACTAGTAACGGATCTGGTCATTGCTTTCATACTCTGCCCTCAGGCACGGCTCGTGATACCTTTGAAATTGGACATTCGCGTAATTCAAGTACAATTAGTCAACAGTCAAAAGTTTCCGCTGGTTACGGAAGCTTGCCCTCGCACAGTAGACAAGGATCAACCGAATCCGGACATATTAGGTAAATCGCTATTTATTTTTGAATGCAATAAAATCATAGAATTTCATACTTTATACTGAAATCAGTCATTTTTATGTTTTTTATTGTTTTAACTGATTATAGTAACGATACGAAATATTTCAAACGTCACCAATAATCGCTCATAAAATATCATCGCTCTTTTCACGTTTTATGAGTTTTTCCTTTTAATTGACGAAATATTTTCCTTCAAATCACGAGTTTCAGTTTTCATAAACTTGAAGTGTTCCAATTTTGAACGCAAATTAGATAATCAAATAAATTCTTTAAGAATTAATTGAAAAATAACAGTTTTGACTTTGAACACATACTGAAACTGACAATGAAAAGTGATAAAACAAAAAAGCAAAACATTCAAGCAATTAATGCGCTAAATTTTTAGCAGAAACCCAAGTTCTGGTTCAGGATTAAGTGATTCACTAAAATTCAACAGCGCTGAACGCAAACAAAGAGTGCAAAAGAAACTAATGGGATGTTCAGATGATGGAGAAAATCGTGTTGATTCGACACGGGTGAATGCCGAGCAATTAATCACTGAGTTTCTTTCGACTAATCTCAAAGAGACTGACGAAGGCGAATGTCAAGATGAGAGCGAAGTCGGGTTGCAGCTGTTCGTCGGAAAAGACGGCACGGCGACGCTTGGCAGCAGGCATGCCAAGTCAACAAGCAATTCGAAAAAGAATGGATCTGCTTCTAGATCATCTGACTCGCGACCTGTTTCTGGGACCAACTCGCGACAGTCATCAGCTGACAAAGAAAGTGAAGGGTCAATTCGCTTGTAAAGAACAATTTAAAAAATAATTCAACAGTTGATTATTTAAGCAAATAATTGAAAGTAACCGCAGTGTATAATCATAAAATTGTATTTCTATTTGTGTATCGAAAGTTTCCGGCCATTATTTACCTCGCAGTGGTCCTTTTCAATACAACTTATCTTTTCTTTATTCATTTTCTTTGCTTAAAATCGAAATTAGCCACTCTTCCTTCTTCAACTTCTTTCAATACGAAAGCAGTGCTCACTTTTTTCAGCTATAATTTTTTAGGTAAAGAACTTCGACAACATCAAAACAAATATGATTTTCCTTAAATTTAATGAAAACATTTTTTTTCAAAAACTGTTCGACCAGAAGATTTATATATTGTATTGTTTGTTTCTTTCTGAAAAAATAATTACCGAAAACACAGTGTTAAATAAGAAAAGTTTATTAATATTTGATTTTAAAAAATGATTATTCAATTGAATAAAAAAGAAAAAAGTGAGAAAAGTTAACAAACTGCGATCGTGTGTTTAAAAGCTAAATAACTACGCGTTGTTCATTGATTGCATACACCACCGGCGGGTGACGAACAGTATTCAGGACCCGACTCGCACGGACACGCGTCAACATAGAGATCGCCTTTGATTTGATACGATGTGCAGCGTTCTCCTTTAATCGCTCTCGGTTGGCAACTTCTAATTTTTGTTTCGCGATTAAGTAAACAACATCCGCTCGAGCAATCCTCACTATAGGAACACATGTGTCCTAAGCCTCTGTTCTTTTTTCTCGGTGTATCGTCCATTGGATGTTGAAGCAAATCCTCTTTACTCCAATCGACATAATCTTCAACATAGTGTACTGAATTGATACGATTTGGTTCGCTGTTTTTTAATTCGCTTTTCGCTGTTGGTGTCAAATCCGAAATGATGACAAGGATAGCAGCCAATACGAACAATGCACGTACAAACATTTTTTGCTGTTAAGTAATGTGGGCAAAGGAAAGACGACAATCAAGGATAAGAAAATTTCAGCTTCTTTTAGTACTCACAAAATACTTGATAAACCAGCGAAATAAATTAGATGAAACGAATCGAGATCTTCGATCAAATAGTGCACAAAATGTGCAGTAAATTTAAATTCGGTTTGTTCAAAATTGAACAAGTAGCAGCAGATAGCAGAAACAGATTTAAAATGTAGAAATGGCAGCGCACAATAATTAAGGTGAAAACGAAGAAAGTAACGATGGATACTGTTGATGTTCGTAACCTTCTTTCAAACAGGTTTAAATGCGAAGGATGATTAAACGAAGAAGCTAGTGAAACTTGTATGTGACATACAAATGCACTTGTGCCCACCGCCGCTCACTCGGCTACCACCAATCACTCGACGCTCGAGTGAAAAGTTTTCAATGAAACTTTGTGAAAAAATTATCCATTTTTTGAGAATTTTGAACATTTTAATTATTATCTAAGGCGAAAATCTTTCAAAAATTCTTTTTTATGCCACTTGTTTTGCATTTTTGTATTTTTTTCTTCTCTTGAACCAAGTGAAATTAAATTAAGTTCAATTAAAATGATTAAAATTTTAATTTCGTTGAAAGTGAAATAAACGCTAAAAATTAAGTTTAAATTTTTAATTAATCGGTGAACAAATTAAGCTTGAAATTTTGTTTAAATGAAAAACGAGAAGTGCAAATGAGAAAGAGAAAAGAATAGAAGAGAAAACGAGAGTAAGAGTGATTCAATCGATTTTAACGTCACTTGAGGGAAAAATGAGCAAGGTTTTCCCTTCTCCACTTATGGTTGTAAAAATTCTAAAGAAATAAAATGAAGTAAGACAATTGTTATGAAATTTGATGCATTAAAAAAATCAAAGTTTATCTTCAAATTTGCATATTTTTTATTTTCTCACATTCTCTCATGTTTTAAGTTTTATACATAGAAAACTAAATTATTTCTCAGGATTTCTCTTAATTTTAATTTTCATTGTATTTTTGATTTTGATTTTTTAATTATACTAAGTTTGATAAAAATAAAGATAATTTTTAATTAAAAAAATAAAAATAAAAAATGAAACATGCACAGTGGTTAAAAATGTTTATTTAGCTTGATTATTTCTCGCATCTTTTATTAAAACGCTTGTTAAAATGTGTATTAAAACACAGAGCTAATTTAGTCAATTCACAACTACGATAAAAATTTTTAGCTTGCTTTGTTTATAAACATTCATACCAAGATGAACCAACATAGAAAGTATGCTTCTAATTTTAACAACTATTTATGCTAAAATATTCATTCATTTCAACTATTTTACATCGCTCAAAATTTCGCCACACATAAATAATCTGCAAATTGTGTCAAGAAAATATGTTTTTTAGAGTGAAGGTGAATATTTCTTTGGCGAAGTCTGGTGAAGTGGTGAAATGCTTTGAACCTTGTGACAATTAATTCTCTGTGAAAACAATAACTCAAGTGGCTCTCGATGCTTGATAGAATTGAAAATGTAAATTCAAAAACACTCTGTTATTGAGCGTGAGAGTTTGAAAGAGCTGACAAAAGCAAATTGCATCTTTCGCATACGTATAATCGTTTAGTTTAATGAAAAAGTTTGAATCGAAAACAATTCAACACATCGTGTATAAAACTGGATAAAATTTGATAGAAATAAGCACGTTAAATGAGTCTATACACACTTTTAAATAAAGAGCAGAGCAGTAAACACGATCTTTAATCGATCGGACATGTGTTGCTTTACTTTTTCCGCGGATCGCTTCCGTGACAAAAGCTTCTAATCGATCCAAATGAAATGTAGCTTGTTTAGTGAAACAAACAAATTTCAATTGAAAAGCTTTGCGACACGTTGGCATCCGAAACCGCTGTAAATATGTATTACACAGGAAGATATGCTTTTACAATAATCTCAATTAGTAATTACGCTAATTTAAAAAATGTTTTGTTCGAAAGAAATAATTTTCAACTCGATGAGGCTAATGATTGGAGATTTAAGTTATATTAAATTTAAAAAGGTTCAGTGAAATGGAAAAGGAAAAGGCAAAGCTAAAAACAGAGTATAAGTGCGACGAAACAAAATTCAACCAAAAATCAACATAAGCAAAGAAGCGTGAAGATAAAAAATAAAATTTTTCTTAGAAATGATATTTCTTAAATTTATTTTCTGATGTTTACATTCGCCACAACACTGCTCTTATCAGCAATTTTCACTTTACAGCTACCGTCAAAATATGTTGCGTCTTATCGAGGATAGAGCTTTGTTTCGCATATTTATGTAAAACATGATAGGATGCAACATATTGTGACAGTAGATGTACAGCTAGAGTCATTTTATGATGCATTTTATTGTCGATCGAACTTTAAATCGTCTTAATTTAAACGTTATTTTCAGATAAAAGTATAGGGAAAAATTTAATTTATTTAAAGTGAAAATGGCACAAGTGCTTCTTGATGTTAGGAGGAAATTTATTATATTTTATTTCATGAGAACAGAGTTCCTAGGAAATTGAAACAAACATAGATTTTGGCAGCGATTCAACGCTTGTTACAACGATATGCAGAAACAGGTGTAAAAGAATGTATTAGTGGGAGAAAACGTGTGAATTAATATATCGACGATTTTATTGCTATTGAGGAAGCCATGACAAGCTTTTTTATCACAAAAGCAATCAAGCATGGCTCGAACTTTATTGCCAGTGTTTGAACTTATTGAAAAGAGTAGTGGTGCTTTGCGATACTAAATACAGTGAAACCTCTACAAAGCACACCAATAGTTACAGATCTGACGGTTATAAAGAGGTGGCCGTTCTAGAGAGGATATTTTTAATTGGGTCAACTTAGGAGGGAATTTTATTTTAATGTACGTTTGTGCAGATTTGATGTATGTTAACTAAATATGATTGTTTTTATTTAATCTTCCATTTTCACACATCATTTCAAAAATATTAATCATTAGATAATAGAGAATTTTATACATGATTAGATGCAACATATATTGACAATAGCTGTACGAAGGTTTAAGTTCAACTACGCTAAACGAGCATGTCGGCTGTCGCCAATATAGATAAACTGTGCATAAAAACACTATGCAAATCTCGAATTTGTGAATTTCAGCAAACAATCAGATATTCGCAACTTAAGCGGTTGCTTCTTTCTCAACGAGCTCCGCGTAAGCATATGCATCATTTTCCCGTGTCGCTTACCGAAAACCGCACGTGTATACATTCATTGCTTACACCGCTTTCTGCTTAAACCGATATTTCGTGTATTCCCACTAAACACGGATTTTATATTTGTGTTTTAACTTAAAAATCCTTTGGGCACCAAAACAAACCGAAATTCTTGTACGCTTAGGTCCGAGCGTCACAATTGAATTTTATGTAAAACTTTGGTTCGAGTTGATTGAATTATTGAATAGTGAAAGTAATGAGTAAAAATGTAGTGAAAAAAATCTAAAAATTGATTTAATTATAGAAACATAATTAATGCTGATTGTTTCAAAACACGAATTTTGCAAAAAGAGGGCCACTTTCTATCACTTTTCAAGGCGACAAAATTTTTAATTGAAGTAAAACCGATTTTCAAGCGAAGATAAATAAAGCAATGATTTATTTTAAAGCTTTTTAACGAGATTTTATCTCCGATTAATGGAGAAATTCTCTCTGAACTTGCTTTGACAAATCGAATGAATTTGCAAATTCACATCACGCCGCACGAAACGAATGTTGCCAAACTCTTCTCCTAAATTAAATCAAAAATATTTATTAATGAATTAATGAATATTTATTAATGAAAAAGCGAAACGAGAGTTTCATTTAAACTTTCTCTTACACTAAGTACTACTTGTATCAAAAATGTTTCGCTGACATAATGATTCAAGCGAACGATCTCACTGCTGCGCTACAGCAAACGGCAAAATAATTTCTCAGGTTAAGAGAACGAAACCAGTTTTCGTTTCAATGTGCCCCTTAAGGGAACTTATCACTGACCGGTTAAGAATTTTTTGCCATCTACTATCACACATTGAAACCTCTTCTTTATTTAAATAAAACATCAAAGATTGAAAAAATTAAGTAAAATAAAAATAACAAAATTGGCAAAATTGTTTAAGGGAGTTAATCGAGAAAATTTATTTTTTAAGTTTATTTGCTCGTCATTCATGTGAGCAGTAAAAATGAATTCAAAACAAAGTTCACAATTTAATTTTATATTTGTTTATTCAGAAAAAGCGCTGAATAAAAAATATTGAGAATTAAATTTTAAGCACATTTATTCGTCTGCTTTTTAGTTCCTTTTAGTTTTGGTTTGATAGCAACTTCGGACAGTTAGAATGTTGTGAAGAAAAGACCGTTATTATAATCGTAGTATCCAAAATGAAAGCGATCAGCTCTGAAACGTGAGTTTAAATCATTCTTGTGAATTTAAAAAGTGATTATTTTAATTGAATAAATTGTCTTTGATTTATTTTCAGCTCAAATGGCTCTAAAATCGAAAACAATTTTGTACATATTTTTGTGTGAAAAGAAATTCCAAAAAACAGTGAAAGCAGATGTCATTCAAGAATGAGAATGTTTTTAGCACTATCATTAGAGTGCAATTCGATTAACCGCAAAAGTAAATCTAGGAACCAATTAGTTTCATTCAATGCTTGATACTCCTTACTTTTTCTTGTTAGTTTAAGAGATGAGATTGTTTTTAAACGCTTAAAAAATTAAAATGATGTCTCAATTAGAATTCAAAAGTTTTTTATTAAAAAATCATGTTTTTAGTTCCTCATTTTCCTCATTCCAGAAAAACTTTCACTTTACTTAAAACAGACTTTACTGCAAAGCAATAAATTGAAAGATTTTTCTGCACACGTGTGTACAAATTGTTCGGGTTTGTACTAATCTGGACAAAATAAAGTTTTTATCTGCGCAAATCTGAGTTAGTAAATGAGAAACTTTATTTAATTCAGAGTAGTAAGGCTTTTCAGTGCATCGAACCAAAATCATTAAAAATAGTGAATCATGTTCGAAGACATTACAACATTGTGTGTCTATTCAGTATAAGAAATCATTTGTCAAAATAAATTTTTTTGAGTTGAAGAAATAGGAGGTTCATTAGTGTAAAAGCAGTGTCTGTCAAAACATGAAACATAAATCAAACAAAAAATAAAATAAAATAATTATTCTAATTTACTATTAAAAAGTCAATGTATTGTTATTTCGGAAATAACAATTTCGTTTTTTTTATCAGCACATTTCATGCTTGAAACCTTTTTTCTGAATACAATCTTTTACAATTGTTTTGGTAATATTAAGAAAGCGCAATTGTTTAAGACAAATTGAATTCATTTATCTTGTGGAAGTTTACGAAAAATTCTGTAAAAATTAATAATCAGTAATTTTAAATAGAAAATTTTTTATAAAAGTATTAAATTTTTTGTAAAGTATAGTCAGTAATAGTTTTTTA
>NCKU01004398.1:0-12380 GCA_003675995.1 Dinothrombium tinctorium | reverse complement strand
ACCAAATTGAGTCCAATGATTAAAGTTTAAACACAATTAAAATAAGTTAAAATTTATTTTAAAATAAAAATTTTTACAAATTTGATTCGCAATGAACAAGTGAAAACGTTTAATTTGCGCAAAACCATGACTTCATCTAAGAATATTTCAAAATACTTATTTCGAAACTAATTTTGTTTTCACAAAAATTACAGCAGATGAAGTATGTTAAGAATAAAAACTCGTTTTACTTCGAATTCGAGCTCTTTAAGCATCAGATAGAAAATGGTAAGTCGAAAAATGCTTTAAATTTATTATTCAAATATTTAAAAATAATTTTTTGTTTGTTAATAGCGAATATCTCATAATAAGTTGGTGACTTCATTTAGCTAAAAAAGTCGAGAACTTAATTAATCTATTTCATCTGTGTTGTAACCGAAATTCAGCTTTACTTTAATTATCTAATTTGAAAAGCAAATAGAAAAAATGACCGAAAACGACGCTGTGAGTGGAGAGAATCAAACTTTTGTTTACTACAAGCGTCGTTATTTATTGGCTCTACTTCTTGGCCTATACACGAGTACCAATATTTTTCAGCATTTTGAATATGCGAGCATTTCAAATGTTGTTTCTGATTATTATGGTGTAAGTGAACAAGCAGTGAATTGGAATGCATTGGTGTACAATGTGGGTGCAATTGTCTTTATCTATCTGACGATGAAATGCATCGAGAGACTTGGATTTTCAAATTCAATGGTGATTGGCACAGCGATGAATGCATTCGGAACAGCAATCAAATTGTGCGCGATTAAGCAAAATATGTTTTACTTGCTTTTGATCGGTCAACTTTTTCCCGCATTCGGTTGCCCATTCACGTTTTCACTGCCGCCGATATTAGGAGCGAATTGGTTTAAAAGTGAACATGTTGCAGGAGTAATCGCTTTTAATTTTGCACTGAATGCGCTTGTCACAGCGAGCGCATTTTTGATGCCAAGTCTAATATTCAATAACTTAAAAAGTAAAACCGAAATCTCATCTGCTCTCAATTCAGTTTCGTCCACCTTGGCCGTGATAGCATTTAGTGTTTTCATAATGACTGTTCTGTTTGTAAAAGAGAAGCCGAGAACACCGCCGAGCTTGGCTGAACACTTGCGTATTCAAAACAATATAAGACCACAATTATCGAGTTTGTGGGTAAATCGAAATTTTATTCTCTTGGTTATTATTGACTCGCTTGTGACTTCTTTGGTCCAAGCAGTTCCAATCGTTTTAAATCAAATGGTGTTCAAGCAATTCGCTAAAAGTATTGCCAACCGAATTGTGACAATAGCTGGCTTATTGGCGTTTTTGAGCGAAATTCCGAGTACAGCTCTCATCAGCATTATTTGTGCGCGATACAAGCAATACAAAATCATCTTAGTTTCGTATTGTGCTTTGCTTATTATGTTTCTAAGTGTGTACACATTTGGTTTTTACACTTCAAACGAGATTATTATCTACATCTTCATTTTTCTCTCTGGATTCATCTACAATGCAATGTTTGTGATAATTTTCGATTTTATAATCGAAGCGACGTACCCGATTTCTGAAAATGTCACTTTAAACATTTCTATATGCATAAGTGGAATACCTGGACTTTTTCTCGTTCCTTTAATGTCAGAAATGATAAAAAAGTTTGGCTCTGCTTCAGCAAATGTAACACTGTTGGTGATCGTAGCTCTTCAATTCGCCCTTTCACTCGGCGTGTCTAATGATTTAAAAAGACATCGGGAAAACTTAAACGGTCGAAGCGCCAAAAGCGCAGATATTGAAAGAAATGATAGTTCGGGTGAAAATTTTGAAGAAACCCCATTAATACCTTGAAACGAATTTAAAATAACAAAATTTTAAAATTAACAAACGATCGTTTTAGGTATATGAAAATTCAAATAACTATTTGTAAATGATGGTTGAAAAAAAAAATATTCTCATACAAGTTTATTTGATAAAAAATTCAGCAAAAATAACAATAAAAAATAGAATTAGATGTTTTGATTGATTGTCCTTTATTTATCTCTTTGTTTACGACACAGTATTTGCGCGACATGAATATTGAGCTCGACTTTAAAAAATTCCTGATTTCTAATTTCGTTGATCGATTGACTAACAATTTCGTTGATTTTATAGCCACTCTCATATTTAATCAAGCGCTCAATTTTTTTATTCTTATCTTATATTTAAAAATTGAACGAGATAAAATTGCTTAAAAAACTAAAGTTGATTTATTATACGTATTATACTGCGTACAATATGGTAGTCGAATAACTTTTACAATTTTTCTCACTTTCTTAACGATGCAAAACATGTTTAAATTACTTTAAGATTAGTTATCAAAAATATGGTAATCAGTAATATTCATGCATGTCCATCAATCGCTGGTTATTTAACATTTTTTATTTGCTATAATAAGGTTATGCAATCAACTAAATGTATTCGGTGAATCCGATTTTTCAAAACTTTTTCTTATTTAACAAGAAATTCATCATTTATCCTACTCAGACTACTATCGGCACTAATGATGCTAATTTTTTCTTTGATGCTAAGCGAAACAATTTTTATCAATGATCGTCTTAAAATATGAAAAAAGTGAACAAAATTAATAATTATTAATTATAAATTATTCACAATCGTAATCAGTTAGTTTCAACTTCAAATTTACAAACACTCATTACTTTGCTACATTAATTTAATCTAGAAAAGCAACTTTTGTCTTTTCTTTTAGTAAAAAATAAAGACTTTTACAAAATAAATATGATTGAAATTAATCGTTGCATGAGTTGTTTTTGATTTTGAATTTTTTCTTATATTAATTAGAAGTTTTTTATCGATTTAACATTTTTTCTTGTCATGCTTATAAAAATATATGCTGAATATAAAAGGACTATATATAATGTATGGGCAATGTTTTTTATTCCAAGCCGATCAAAAATGACATTTTTTCTCCTTTTCAAAAGCATTTGCGCATTTTTAAATTTTATTTGTTGATAGCTCGGCCGCCGAAATTTGTTTGTTTTTTTTTAAGACCAACTTCAATCTTTTCTTATTGTTTTCTTACGACTTTTATCTCTTTATTTTTGTTTATTCAAGTTTTTTAAGAACTATTTTGATTTTTTTTTTGTGCAAATAAAAACATTCAAACTCGTTAACAAGTATGAGTTTATTGATGCATTTTTCCGAAAATTTTCACCATTTTTTTCTTATCGAAAAATTTGCAATTTTTACAGTAACAGTAAGTTTACAGTAACACAGTGTTTGTTACATAATGAAAATTTGATTCACGAAAAAACATGAAGTAAACGAATTGTGTTAAAGGGACAAAACTTTTGCTCATCGCTTTACATGTTTGTTTCCTCTTGCCAGGAAAGAACTGCAATATCCTTTTTCGCAAACATTAGCATTCAGTGATATTTTTACAAGCTTTCTTTTTACATCAAGAAACTTTAAGAACTAAGAAAATATTTTTTCGCATTGTTTTCTAAATAAGTTAAAATTAGCTTTATATTAATTCAAATTCAAATTTGTTTTCGTTTCATTCGATAAAAAATGAAAATCCAGATCATGTTTAGTTTCTTTTATTTCATTTTTAATATTCGTGTTTCAAACAGTGTGATACATGAAAATTGTGAGTAAAAAAGCTTAATTAATTTGTTATTCGTTATTTTCAAAATTTGAAATAGATGCTTATATTTTAGGTGAAATTGCTAGATGGAAGTCAGTACAAAATTATTCAGCATTAAATGATAAAGCTGTTTATGGAGGACGCGATGCGTTTGATTATGTTCTAAATGTTTGTCGAGTGAGAATAGATAAAAATTTGGTGGTTCCTGGTAAAGCAAGGCTGGATTGGAGCGCATGCCATTATAGTTTTAATGGAAGTGAAATTAGGTCAACCAATTTTGAATTGCTAATGAATCCACAAGAAGGCCACTTTGTATGGCAGAAGTACATAGGCATTGTGCCAAAAAATGCGATTATAGGCGGGGTGGAAAACGCTTCACCAGTTTTCATCGGCCGTTGCTTAATTTCAGGCTATTGTAAAAACAATTTAACTTATACTTCGGATTTACCGGGAATGATTCGTGTGAAAGGCATCGATTCATCTTTTGTCATCATTGCTTTTTTCAATTCGGTTGTAGAATGCAGAAAAGACATGAAAATATTAGTGTGCGAAATCACTTCAAATCAAGATGGTGAAAAGGAGAATAATGGTTCAAACGTCTCCAAACGCGATTCACAATTAGCGCAAGAACTATCATCACTCCTACGTTTCATCGCCAAAGTAATTACAGTTTTCGTGATAACAGTTTCAGTATTTTGCGTTATCGTGCTTTTAATTTGCACCTATCAAAAATGTTTTTACTTATTAAAGCGTAGAATTTTTATGCGGCCACAACACGCTTATCGCAATAATGGCAGTGATTCAGAGCAAGTTGTTGAATACCGTAAGCAAATTTTACACAAAATTTCAATTGTATAGAATAAATTTTAACGAATAGATGCTGACTCAGAAGCTGGTTACGAAAATGTGGACGAATATGAAGCAATGTTCGATGCAAGAAGATCAGTATATAATACAAAGGTGAATTCTTAGATTTTAATAGGAATTGTAACGTAATCTATCATAATTGAATTTCATATTCGTTTGGATTTTTTTTTCATAATATATTTTAATTCTTGATAAATAATAAGTGAATTCAAAAATATTGTTTTGAATTTTTTAAAATTTCATTTATTATGAAGAAAATGGCTTCAATATTTTACTATTAAAATTTTTATTTTTATTTTATTTTTTTTTTAAGGAAACACAAACGTTTGTCAAATCTACATATCCAGTACAGAGGAATTGAGTAATTATTGTTCAATGCATCTTACCTTTTGAGGAATCATCCGATAAACTAATTCGTTGTTTATAAAACGAAATTTTGTCTAATTTTGTATCCTGTTTAAATAAAGTTTTAGTAAATAAGTAAACAGAATTAAAAACGTTAAAAATTTTCTGATTTTCGCTATGTTATGTCATTGCATGTTTATTTTTTAAATTGAAGAGCATCATGTTAATTAAACTTGGTTGCTAAATATATTTTGTTTGTACCGAATTATTATTCGATACTGACACAGCTTTGTTTTAGAATATTTTTTAAAATTATCAGTTTATACTGACATTTCTTTTTCATCAATATTTATTTCATTCAAATCCTGAGACCTCTTAATAAATGAAAATTTTAAAATTTCGATCATACTTTTTGTCATTTTGAAATAAATTTTTGAATTTTGGTTTATTTTTAATGAATCCCGAAACCAAACATAAGTGATCCGATATAAAAAAATGCACAATCAATAAACAATTAAATTTGACAAACAAAACGAAGATCATCCAATAGATTTTCCTAATCAGCCTTTGATTCCTTTAATTCCGTCACTGGTTGCACCTCCTCCTTTCACTTCAGCTCCAGCATCTGAGGTAGTATCAGCTTTTCCTCCAGCCTTTTCATTTTTGACAGCAGAAGATCCTTTCTTTTCTCGAGGTTTATCATCTTTGACATCAGATGCAGTAGTATCAGTTGTAGAATTACTTTTCTTACCTGATTCTGTGACTGAACTACCGTCAGCACCATGACCTTTAGTTTTTCCAAGAGTTGGGTCTTGTGAAGCATCGGAAGTTTTAACACCTCCAAATGCTTTATTAGAACCTTCCTCTTCTTTCTTGCAAACAACTTTTCTGCGGAATCCTCTGAATCTCTTTACTCCTCTGACACCATTAGCTCCCCCAGTTCTAGGTGATCGTAAACCAGCTCCACCTTTTGTACCTTCCGCACCTCTGGTGGATTCACCTTTTTTACCTTTTCCAAATTTGAAGCCAGTTGCGTTTCTTCCTTTCTAAACATGCATCGCACTTATGTTAAATTTTCATCGGACTATCACCTATTTGACAAACCTTTTCTCCTTTTCCAACAGCATTTGAGCCTTTGACATCTCTTATACTTTCAGCAGCTTCCAAATCATGTCTTTCTTCAATCGTAGTAGAATTCTCAATTGAATTTTCTGTAGAATTTTCATCAAAGCCGAGAATGTCCGTAGCTGCAGTTGTGAACTCTTGACTATATAGAGAGCTGATAAAAAGCAGGTTTAAAGTGAAAAAAATAGCGAAAAGCTATAAAAAACGTGAGATTCGTTAAAATAACACAAATCAATAAAATTTACCGAGAAGCACTTCATTTTGATTTTATTTGCCTCTGTTCGCTATTTATAATAATCGTTTGTGCTCGTAATCTGAAATGAAAGTGATTGAAAAGATACTTAAATAGTCATTTGAATATTATTTTTCTCTTCTTTCCAAACTCATTTACATATTTAATTCCCTTATTTTGTCACAGTAAGACATCAAATATTCCTCATTTCGATGATGCGATAAAAAAAAGCGAAGATGCGACTTTAGATGAAAAACTGGTGCAAAAAAATTTCAAGGCGTGCTCGAAACCCTGCGGCATCAAAACCTTGACATTTAGTTTTGCATTAACGAGTTTTTCCTGGTGATTTATCATTGTTTTTGCCCAATTTTCATAAGATACAAACATGTCGGGAAAACACTTTTCTTCGCTTAACGAATGTTTGCGAAACAACCTTATTAATTTGTTAAATCATGAAGAATTAATGTGGTTTTTAAAAAATGAATATAGCATAAGATAATTTTAGTTCAGTCTTTAAATATAACTCTAATGTAATATGTATGAATTTGAGTTGAATTCATGGCATTAAAGTTGATGACATTTTTTTCCCGATATCCACTTTTTCGAAATTCTTTTTTAAAAAAATATTTAATCAAAGAATGTGAGATAATTAAATTTCAAAAAGCCATAAATTTAAATAGCTAAAGCAATTTTTCCGCGATGTGAATTTGATGTTCCGTTTTGCTTGGGCTCTAGTAAATTTATTTACTCTTTACTGTTTATGTGACATACAAACCACTTAGAATGTTAAGCTTTTTCTCTCAAAAAGACTGTTAGAGCTTATCAAAAAAAAAAATTACGAAAAATATCCAACTCAATGTAACCTTGTTTCGGGAATCGATTTGCTCTCTTACTTTGCTTAAACATTTCTTTGCTTTTTCAATCTCAAAACATTACTTTTTTAACTTATTGATAATTATATGGAAAGTACGATGGTGACGTTTATGACATGTTATTTTGCTAATTCTAATAAAATTGAAAATACTCAAGACTCAAGCGATAAAAGTTAGTGATATAAATTGAAAAAAATGAAAAGACGTCTTTTTACTTAATTTACGATATAATCTGCATTAAAATTGCGTCAATAACATTTTCTTTACAATTTCAATCATGTTTCTTGCATTTGTATCGAGTTTTTTTAAGTTGCCAATAAAACGAGACGAAACGAAGAGTTAAAGAAATATTACAAGAGAGCAGGGACTAATTTTTTTAGAATTTTCCGACTAAAAATTATCATTTTAACTTTAAACGTTCTTCTCCAGGAACAAAAAGTAGACAACTTCGTAAATGGTACTTCATTGCTATATGCACTTTTATTTGGAAAGAAAATGAAATTTGTTTAAGCATTTTGAAAAATTCAAATAAAAAGTTTAGAATTGATTCTAAGTAAATGATTTATCAAGTTTATTATTATATTAAAACCTTTTAATTATTAGTATATTCTCCGCTAGGGTAAACACGTAGATAATTTTCACAATTAGCTTCAAATCATTTTTTGCTTTTTATCAATTTGATTTATTATTTTTTAGCAAATAGAAATGAATCATTTTTATCAAACATTCATGCTCATTTGACCGAGTAAAAAGTAGCGCAGATAATTTAAAGTTTAGCTCAAGTTACATTTTTAAGTAAGCGTTTTGCTTTTATGCTTTGAATTAATTTTAATTCTTCGTAAATCATATATAAAGGGTGAGTATTTTATTATCGAGAATAAATTATGATTTGAGTTTTCATATTTTCAATTTTGTTCAAGCGCAAGTTTTTAGATAAAGCGAAAGAATAAGAATGTTCATAAGTTTGATATTTTTGAAATTGTTGAGCATTTTTGCTGTAAGAAAATAATTCATTAAAACAATTGCGAATAAAACTCTTCCAAACGTAGCTTAATTCAGCAATGTTTATATCTGAAGAAAAAGTAAACATTAGCCTCTACTATGAAACTTACTGTCCTTTTTGTCGCAAATTTGTGACTGAACAATTGTATCCTACTTATGTTGCGGTTGGTGAAATAATGAACATTGAGCTCGTTCCTTATGGCAACGCACAGGTTAGTTTATTTAAAGCAATTGTTTAATAATTTTTCAACTGCAATCAGCATCGTGAATTTAAAAATGGAACCATTCAATTTGAATGTCAACATGGACCTTCTGAATGTGTTGCGAACATGATTCATGCCTGTGTAATCAACTTGGTTAAAGACATGAAATTAATCATGCCTTTCATCAATTGTATGGAATCGCAAGAAGATCCCGCTAGTAGTGCCAAATTGGTTTGCTATTCAAAGACTTTAAGCCCTTTGTTTAAAAATTATTATTCTTTGCAGTGTTGTGAAAAGGTTGGAATCGATTACGATCGAATTAATCGATGCCAAAATAGCGAACAAGGACAGAAGTTCTTGCTATCTGAAGGCATTAAGACAGAGAAATTCCAACCTCCAATACCCGGGGTTCCGTTTATTGTTGTAAATTCGGTAAGTCCAAAAAAATAAAATAAAAATTAAAATTAAAAGTTAAAAATTTGATAATCCCAATTTTTTAATCAAGAAATTCGATGACGAAACTGAAGAAAAAGCTCGAAATGATTTACGAAGACTTGTTTGCAGCCTTTACAAAGTAAATATTAGTTATAGATTTAAATTTATAATTATTTATTCTTTTTTGTTTATTGTTTATATAATTGATTATAATCACTTATTCATGATATTATTTTCATGTTTTTACTTATTTTTTCAGGGACCACCAATAACAAATTGTACAAATCCGGGTTTTGAAAATATTTTTTTCTGATTAAGAAACAAATAAAAGTGATTTAACGCAATGAATCAAAAATTTTTCATTTTATCAACGCTTATTGTTTTTCACACAGTACGATTAAAGCGCATAGATCACACTGAAATCACATGCTCATGAAGTCTTTTTATTAAATTTTCAATTTTATCGAAATTTTTTCGTTGTGACATGAATCAAATATTTGCACTTTGTATCGGATGTCTGATCAGATATCATAAGATTGCTAGCAAAAAGCGAGCAAGGCTCATCACCTCTATATAACCAAATAAGTTCACTCATCCGATCTTGAAGAGCTTGCCGCAACCATTATTCATCCCTCCTCGCCTACATAAGCACTGTGACTCCTATTATTATAGAAAAAATTGAATAAATTTATTCCGAAAGTACTATATAACAATGTATGAATTGTAAGAAAGGCTCTTTCGGAATAAATTCATTCAATTTTCGAATGAATGAATGAAATCGGTTAAAAAAGGCTGATCATTAAAAATTATTCACTTTTATTGAATGAAACTCCTCTTGAAGCTGCAGCTAATTTGGCTCTTAAATATTCTTTAAAATAAAAAAACTGTTTTTTATTGTAACTGGTGAAAATAATTGAGCAGTGGAGAGGTGCTATAAGAAGGCCTTTATTTTTCCTTTGTAGACGGCTAGGCTCATTTTTCCCAAATCATTTACAGTCATAAAAAACGAAATTGATATTTGAAATTTATATCACATTTTAATAAAATTACGATAAAAAATTAAGTCACTACACATATTTAAAATATATAAAGAATTAATGATTTGATAATTCTTTTATTTAACGCTAGATTATTCTAAATTCGCTTGTTAACCTAGCTTTGAGACTTTTTATTTTTTGGCCCTTTGTTTTTGATGTTTTGTTTTGTTCGTTAATGTTCATCAACTTTACTACTAATTGGGTAATAAATCTTTTTTAATATCTTTTTATCAAACAAATTTCGATTTTATTATATAACTTCAAATCAAATTTAAATTACAATTTATTAAACATTACTTTATCTTTAATGGAGTTTCGGTATTCCAGCGTTGATATCATTTTCGATTCCGCACTCATTTGATCCTCTCAAAATTTTAAAATAACCTATTTAAGAGAACAAAGCTAAAATTTTCACCAATGACTAAAGAATATTCAAACCATTGTCTCCCCAATCTGTGTTCCATGAATTTGCAACGAGCCAGTAAGGTGTACCATTTTCAGTGCCCCATCCAAGAATTCTTATGGCATGTCCGCCAAGTTCATGATCACTGTGTCTTTGGTATACTCCTAAAAGCTTTGTTATTATTTACGATTGAAAAACTTTTTATACCTGATTTATAGCTAAGAAAGTCATCATAAACAGTAAAATCAGCTTCCACGGGTCCATTTTTGAGTATTTCAGCTTGAATATTGAGAATGCCAGAAACAGAATAAGCGTGTTTGCCGTAATGTTTGTCATGCTGATAACTTTTGCTGTAACCATCAACGCATTGTTTTTTACAACGCGGCGTCGGTCCCTCTTTGCAAGATGGTCGCGGTTTAGGAACATGATGCTCACATGGAGGAAAAGAGTATGGTTTGCATTCATCAGTTGAACCATAAAGACTACCGCTGACAAGGCCATGCGAAACCCAATACTTCCATGCAGCTGCAGGAAAACCATTACATCCGAAACCACAAGAGAAACAGCATGTCAATAAATCTTGTGCTGATATGTTGACTTGCATTGCTCCGTTTGAAGCAATACAATATCGATCAGACATCGCTTCCACGGCACCGAATGCCCAACAAGAGCCGCATGAAGCTTGATCACGAATTAATTGAATTGAATGACAGTTTGGCCAATGCTCTCTCGCATCGAAATTCTCAGGTATTTCGAGATTTGTTAAATCGTGCTGCAAATGGGGCAAACGTTTACCATTGCGACGTACTCCCATTAACCGCTTTATGTAACTTAGCCGTACTCCTTTGAAATTTTCGCCTGCCTGTTAATAAGACGAAGATATTTTAAGATAAATATTTTTTAAGTAAACTCACCTTCCATGTCGTATTGAGATTATTTATGTTGTCAACCATCTCTTTGGACAAAGGATTTACATGAGGCGGAAGCATGAGTCTTGCATTTGCAGAGACTATCAAAGCCGAACATATTGCTAAGCAAATAGCATTCATTTTGAATTTTTTTCTCTAACTTTTTCGATACTTGTATTGATATTGCTTTTTTCGTAAATCTTACCGCGCAGAAATTGGCATTCCTAAAAGCTTATTAATTCAATATGAGTGGCTCATGATTCTTCATTTATTCAATAAAATATCTTTTTTATCTCATTTTTTACTTTCAAAGAATGAATCACTTCAAATGTATCAAGTGCTTCAATTGTATCAAATCTCATCTTTTTGATTTACAGTTGCATTTTTTTTCAAAAGCCTCTCCAGCAATAGAAAGCACTTATTAAGTATTGTTAGATAAGTTTTTTCAACTAAAATGCTCGATTATGTTAGGAATTAGGAACGATTTTTTTTATCAGGCACTTAAATAACAACTCACAAAGATTCGCCTCAATATTAAACTCTTTTGAAGTTAAATTATGTTTATCGTTTCATGTGAAATAATTATTCTTAAAGCTAAGCTGAAATATTTCGATGAGAGAAAACATTGGCTGAATTGTGTATTGATAAAATTAATTCGTGAACAAGGTTCATGTTACTCTTGTTGGACATTTGGACACGAAGAACCGATGTTCGATCGATATTGCATTGTATCAAAAGGAGCGGTACAAGTCAATGTATTAAAAAAAAATTATTGACATGCTAAATACTGATATTAGATATGGTTGCTGAAATCTTGTAGCTGCATTACGCGAGGTATTCTCACTAGCCATTACCGTGTAGATATCGTTTTATATATTATTCTTGATTTACAGCGATTGAAAATGTTTCTTACTATGTTGATAGTTTATATTAGTCGATAGTTTATTAGTATATGCATTTTTGTAAAAGATGTTAGATGAAAAAATTTTGCCTATTTCCAAAAACTCAATCAAAAATTTTTATCATATTTATTTAATAATGATTCAATTATTAAAAAACTTTATTAGAAATTCTTTTTTTATAAGGAACCAAAATTTGTAACTTTACGTTTTTGAATCTTCTAATTATAATTCTATATTTTGACCTGCAACAAACATGGTTTTCGTAAAGTGGAATACTTTGTTAAAAAGAGAAAAAATTTGATGGATCATATATACGCTTCACTTCAGTAAAAAGTTTTAAATTGACTCCATAGTAGCGACAAGCTCAAATTTCAAGATGTGGATCCATCGTATTTTGATAAGATTCATCGAA
>NCKU01004397.1:0-12380 GCA_003675995.1 Dinothrombium tinctorium | reverse complement strand
ACCAAATTGAGTCCAATGATTAAAGTTTAAACACAATTAAAATAAGTTAAAATTTATTTTAAAATAAAAATTTTTACAAATTTGATTCGCAATGAACAAGTGAAAACGTTTAATTTGCGCAAAACCATGACTTCATCTAAGAATATTTCAAAATACTTATTTCGAAACTAATTTTGTTTTCACAAAAATTACAGCAGATGAAGTATGTTAAGAATAAAAACTCGTTTTACTTCGAATTCGAGCTCTTTAAGCATCAGATAGAAAATGGTAAGTCGAAAAATGCTTTAAATTTATTATTCAAATATTTAAAAATAATTTTTTGTTTGTTAATAGCGAATATCTCATAATAAGTTGGTGACTTCATTTAGCTAAAAAAGTCGAGAACTTAATTAATCTATTTCATCTGTGTTGTAACCGAAATTCAGCTTTACTTTAATTATCTAATTTGAAAAGCAAATAGAAAAAATGACCGAAAACGACGCTGTGAGTGGAGAGAATCAAACTTTTGTTTACTACAAGCGTCGTTATTTATTGGCTCTACTTCTTGGCCTATACACGAGTACCAATATTTTTCAGCATTTTGAATATGCGAGCATTTCAAATGTTGTTTCTGATTATTATGGTGTAAGTGAACAAGCAGTGAATTGGAATGCATTGGTGTACAATGTGGGTGCAATTGTCTTTATCTATCTGACGATGAAATGCATCGAGAGACTTGGATTTTCAAATTCAATGGTGATTGGCACAGCGATGAATGCATTCGGAACAGCAATCAAATTGTGCGCGATTAAGCAAAATATGTTTTACTTGCTTTTGATCGGTCAACTTTTTCCCGCATTCGGTTGCCCATTCACGTTTTCACTGCCGCCGATATTAGGAGCGAATTGGTTTAAAAGTGAACATGTTGCAGGAGTAATCGCTTTTAATTTTGCACTGAATGCGCTTGTCACAGCGAGCGCATTTTTGATGCCAAGTCTAATATTCAATAACTTAAAAAGTAAAACCGAAATCTCATCTGCTCTCAATTCAGTTTCGTCCACCTTGGCCGTGATAGCATTTAGTGTTTTCATAATGACTGTTCTGTTTGTAAAAGAGAAGCCGAGAACACCGCCGAGCTTGGCTGAACACTTGCGTATTCAAAACAATATAAGACCACAATTATCGAGTTTGTGGGTAAATCGAAATTTTATTCTCTTGGTTATTATTGACTCGCTTGTGACTTCTTTGGTCCAAGCAGTTCCAATCGTTTTAAATCAAATGGTGTTCAAGCAATTCGCTAAAAGTATTGCCAACCGAATTGTGACAATAGCTGGCTTATTGGCGTTTTTGAGCGAAATTCCGAGTACAGCTCTCATCAGCATTATTTGTGCGCGATACAAGCAATACAAAATCATCTTAGTTTCGTATTGTGCTTTGCTTATTATGTTTCTAAGTGTGTACACATTTGGTTTTTACACTTCAAACGAGATTATTATCTACATCTTCATTTTTCTCTCTGGATTCATCTACAATGCAATGTTTGTGATAATTTTCGATTTTATAATCGAAGCGACGTACCCGATTTCTGAAAATGTCACTTTAAACATTTCTATATGCATAAGTGGAATACCTGGACTTTTTCTCGTTCCTTTAATGTCAGAAATGATAAAAAAGTTTGGCTCTGCTTCAGCAAATGTAACACTGTTGGTGATCGTAGCTCTTCAATTCGCCCTTTCACTCGGCGTGTCTAATGATTTAAAAAGACATCGGGAAAACTTAAACGGTCGAAGCGCCAAAAGCGCAGATATTGAAAGAAATGATAGTTCGGGTGAAAATTTTGAAGAAACCCCATTAATACCTTGAAACGAATTTAAAATAACAAAATTTTAAAATTAACAAACGATCGTTTTAGGTATATGAAAATTCAAATAACTATTTGTAAATGATGGTTGAAAAAAAAAATATTCTCATACAAGTTTATTTGATAAAAAATTCAGCAAAAATAACAATAAAAAATAGAATTAGATGTTTTGATTGATTGTCCTTTATTTATCTCTTTGTTTACGACACAGTATTTGCGCGACATGAATATTGAGCTCGACTTTAAAAAATTCCTGATTTCTAATTTCGTTGATCGATTGACTAACAATTTCGTTGATTTTATAGCCACTCTCATATTTAATCAAGCGCTCAATTTTTTTATTCTTATCTTATATTTAAAAATTGAACGAGATAAAATTGCTTAAAAAACTAAAGTTGATTTATTATACGTATTATACTGCGTACAATATGGTAGTCGAATAACTTTTACAATTTTTCTCACTTTCTTAACGATGCAAAACATGTTTAAATTACTTTAAGATTAGTTATCAAAAATATGGTAATCAGTAATATTCATGCATGTCCATCAATCGCTGGTTATTTAACATTTTTTATTTGCTATAATAAGGTTATGCAATCAACTAAATGTATTCGGTGAATCCGATTTTTCAAAACTTTTTCTTATTTAACAAGAAATTCATCATTTATCCTACTCAGACTACTATCGGCACTAATGATGCTAATTTTTTCTTTGATGCTAAGCGAAACAATTTTTATCAATGATCGTCTTAAAATATGAAAAAAGTGAACAAAATTAATAATTATTAATTATAAATTATTCACAATCGTAATCAGTTAGTTTCAACTTCAAATTTACAAACACTCATTACTTTGCTACATTAATTTAATCTAGAAAAGCAACTTTTGTCTTTTCTTTTAGTAAAAAATAAAGACTTTTACAAAATAAATATGATTGAAATTAATCGTTGCATGAGTTGTTTTTGATTTTGAATTTTTTCTTATATTAATTAGAAGTTTTTTATCGATTTAACATTTTTTCTTGTCATGCTTATAAAAATATATGCTGAATATAAAAGGACTATATATAATGTATGGGCAATGTTTTTTATTCCAAGCCGATCAAAAATGACATTTTTTCTCCTTTTCAAAAGCATTTGCGCATTTTTAAATTTTATTTGTTGATAGCTCGGCCGCCGAAATTTGTTTGTTTTTTTTTAAGACCAACTTCAATCTTTTCTTATTGTTTTCTTACGACTTTTATCTCTTTATTTTTGTTTATTCAAGTTTTTTAAGAACTATTTTGATTTTTTTTTTGTGCAAATAAAAACATTCAAACTCGTTAACAAGTATGAGTTTATTGATGCATTTTTCCGAAAATTTTCACCATTTTTTTCTTATCGAAAAATTTGCAATTTTTACAGTAACAGTAAGTTTACAGTAACACAGTGTTTGTTACATAATGAAAATTTGATTCACGAAAAAACATGAAGTAAACGAATTGTGTTAAAGGGACAAAACTTTTGCTCATCGCTTTACATGTTTGTTTCCTCTTGCCAGGAAAGAACTGCAATATCCTTTTTCGCAAACATTAGCATTCAGTGATATTTTTACAAGCTTTCTTTTTACATCAAGAAACTTTAAGAACTAAGAAAATATTTTTTCGCATTGTTTTCTAAATAAGTTAAAATTAGCTTTATATTAATTCAAATTCAAATTTGTTTTCGTTTCATTCGATAAAAAATGAAAATCCAGATCATGTTTAGTTTCTTTTATTTCATTTTTAATATTCGTGTTTCAAACAGTGTGATACATGAAAATTGTGAGTAAAAAAGCTTAATTAATTTGTTATTCGTTATTTTCAAAATTTGAAATAGATGCTTATATTTTAGGTGAAATTGCTAGATGGAAGTCAGTACAAAATTATTCAGCATTAAATGATAAAGCTGTTTATGGAGGACGCGATGCGTTTGATTATGTTCTAAATGTTTGTCGAGTGAGAATAGATAAAAATTTGGTGGTTCCTGGTAAAGCAAGGCTGGATTGGAGCGCATGCCATTATAGTTTTAATGGAAGTGAAATTAGGTCAACCAATTTTGAATTGCTAATGAATCCACAAGAAGGCCACTTTGTATGGCAGAAGTACATAGGCATTGTGCCAAAAAATGCGATTATAGGCGGGGTGGAAAACGCTTCACCAGTTTTCATCGGCCGTTGCTTAATTTCAGGCTATTGTAAAAACAATTTAACTTATACTTCGGATTTACCGGGAATGATTCGTGTGAAAGGCATCGATTCATCTTTTGTCATCATTGCTTTTTTCAATTCGGTTGTAGAATGCAGAAAAGACATGAAAATATTAGTGTGCGAAATCACTTCAAATCAAGATGGTGAAAAGGAGAATAATGGTTCAAACGTCTCCAAACGCGATTCACAATTAGCGCAAGAACTATCATCACTCCTACGTTTCATCGCCAAAGTAATTACAGTTTTCGTGATAACAGTTTCAGTATTTTGCGTTATCGTGCTTTTAATTTGCACCTATCAAAAATGTTTTTACTTATTAAAGCGTAGAATTTTTATGCGGCCACAACACGCTTATCGCAATAATGGCAGTGATTCAGAGCAAGTTGTTGAATACCGTAAGCAAATTTTACACAAAATTTCAATTGTATAGAATAAATTTTAACGAATAGATGCTGACTCAGAAGCTGGTTACGAAAATGTGGACGAATATGAAGCAATGTTCGATGCAAGAAGATCAGTATATAATACAAAGGTGAATTCTTAGATTTTAATAGGAATTGTAACGTAATCTATCATAATTGAATTTCATATTCGTTTGGATTTTTTTTTCATAATATATTTTAATTCTTGATAAATAATAAGTGAATTCAAAAATATTGTTTTGAATTTTTTAAAATTTCATTTATTATGAAGAAAATGGCTTCAATATTTTACTATTAAAATTTTTATTTTTATTTTATTTTTTTTTTAAGGAAACACAAACGTTTGTCAAATCTACATATCCAGTACAGAGGAATTGAGTAATTATTGTTCAATGCATCTTACCTTTTGAGGAATCATCCGATAAACTAATTCGTTGTTTATAAAACGAAATTTTGTCTAATTTTGTATCCTGTTTAAATAAAGTTTTAGTAAATAAGTAAACAGAATTAAAAACGTTAAAAATTTTCTGATTTTCGCTATGTTATGTCATTGCATGTTTATTTTTTAAATTGAAGAGCATCATGTTAATTAAACTTGGTTGCTAAATATATTTTGTTTGTACCGAATTATTATTCGATACTGACACAGCTTTGTTTTAGAATATTTTTTAAAATTATCAGTTTATACTGACATTTCTTTTTCATCAATATTTATTTCATTCAAATCCTGAGACCTCTTAATAAATGAAAATTTTAAAATTTCGATCATACTTTTTGTCATTTTGAAATAAATTTTTGAATTTTGGTTTATTTTTAATGAATCCCGAAACCAAACATAAGTGATCCGATATAAAAAAATGCACAATCAATAAACAATTAAATTTGACAAACAAAACGAAGATCATCCAATAGATTTTCCTAATCAGCCTTTGATTCCTTTAATTCCGTCACTGGTTGCACCTCCTCCTTTCACTTCAGCTCCAGCATCTGAGGTAGTATCAGCTTTTCCTCCAGCCTTTTCATTTTTGACAGCAGAAGATCCTTTCTTTTCTCGAGGTTTATCATCTTTGACATCAGATGCAGTAGTATCAGTTGTAGAATTACTTTTCTTACCTGATTCTGTGACTGAACTACCGTCAGCACCATGACCTTTAGTTTTTCCAAGAGTTGGGTCTTGTGAAGCATCGGAAGTTTTAACACCTCCAAATGCTTTATTAGAACCTTCCTCTTCTTTCTTGCAAACAACTTTTCTGCGGAATCCTCTGAATCTCTTTACTCCTCTGACACCATTAGCTCCCCCAGTTCTAGGTGATCGTAAACCAGCTCCACCTTTTGTACCTTCCGCACCTCTGGTGGATTCACCTTTTTTACCTTTTCCAAATTTGAAGCCAGTTGCGTTTCTTCCTTTCTAAACATGCATCGCACTTATGTTAAATTTTCATCGGACTATCACCTATTTGACAAACCTTTTCTCCTTTTCCAACAGCATTTGAGCCTTTGACATCTCTTATACTTTCAGCAGCTTCCAAATCATGTCTTTCTTCAATCGTAGTAGAATTCTCAATTGAATTTTCTGTAGAATTTTCATCAAAGCCGAGAATGTCCGTAGCTGCAGTTGTGAACTCTTGACTATATAGAGAGCTGATAAAAAGCAGGTTTAAAGTGAAAAAAATAGCGAAAAGCTATAAAAAACGTGAGATTCGTTAAAATAACACAAATCAATAAAATTTACCGAGAAGCACTTCATTTTGATTTTATTTGCCTCTGTTCGCTATTTATAATAATCGTTTGTGCTCGTAATCTGAAATGAAAGTGATTGAAAAGATACTTAAATAGTCATTTGAATATTATTTTTCTCTTCTTTCCAAACTCATTTACATATTTAATTCCCTTATTTTGTCACAGTAAGACATCAAATATTCCTCATTTCGATGATGCGATAAAAAAAAGCGAAGATGCGACTTTAGATGAAAAACTGGTGCAAAAAAATTTCAAGGCGTGCTCGAAACCCTGCGGCATCAAAACCTTGACATTTAGTTTTGCATTAACGAGTTTTTCCTGGTGATTTATCATTGTTTTTGCCCAATTTTCATAAGATACAAACATGTCGGGAAAACACTTTTCTTCGCTTAACGAATGTTTGCGAAACAACCTTATTAATTTGTTAAATCATGAAGAATTAATGTGGTTTTTAAAAAATGAATATAGCATAAGATAATTTTAGTTCAGTCTTTAAATATAACTCTAATGTAATATGTATGAATTTGAGTTGAATTCATGGCATTAAAGTTGATGACATTTTTTTCCCGATATCCACTTTTTCGAAATTCTTTTTTAAAAAAATATTTAATCAAAGAATGTGAGATAATTAAATTTCAAAAAGCCATAAATTTAAATAGCTAAAGCAATTTTTCCGCGATGTGAATTTGATGTTCCGTTTTGCTTGGGCTCTAGTAAATTTATTTACTCTTTACTGTTTATGTGACATACAAACCACTTAGAATGTTAAGCTTTTTCTCTCAAAAAGACTGTTAGAGCTTATCAAAAAAAAAAATTACGAAAAATATCCAACTCAATGTAACCTTGTTTCGGGAATCGATTTGCTCTCTTACTTTGCTTAAACATTTCTTTGCTTTTTCAATCTCAAAACATTACTTTTTTAACTTATTGATAATTATATGGAAAGTACGATGGTGACGTTTATGACATGTTATTTTGCTAATTCTAATAAAATTGAAAATACTCAAGACTCAAGCGATAAAAGTTAGTGATATAAATTGAAAAAAATGAAAAGACGTCTTTTTACTTAATTTACGATATAATCTGCATTAAAATTGCGTCAATAACATTTTCTTTACAATTTCAATCATGTTTCTTGCATTTGTATCGAGTTTTTTTAAGTTGCCAATAAAACGAGACGAAACGAAGAGTTAAAGAAATATTACAAGAGAGCAGGGACTAATTTTTTTAGAATTTTCCGACTAAAAATTATCATTTTAACTTTAAACGTTCTTCTCCAGGAACAAAAAGTAGACAACTTCGTAAATGGTACTTCATTGCTATATGCACTTTTATTTGGAAAGAAAATGAAATTTGTTTAAGCATTTTGAAAAATTCAAATAAAAAGTTTAGAATTGATTCTAAGTAAATGATTTATCAAGTTTATTATTATATTAAAACCTTTTAATTATTAGTATATTCTCCGCTAGGGTAAACACGTAGATAATTTTCACAATTAGCTTCAAATCATTTTTTGCTTTTTATCAATTTGATTTATTATTTTTTAGCAAATAGAAATGAATCATTTTTATCAAACATTCATGCTCATTTGACCGAGTAAAAAGTAGCGCAGATAATTTAAAGTTTAGCTCAAGTTACATTTTTAAGTAAGCGTTTTGCTTTTATGCTTTGAATTAATTTTAATTCTTCGTAAATCATATATAAAGGGTGAGTATTTTATTATCGAGAATAAATTATGATTTGAGTTTTCATATTTTCAATTTTGTTCAAGCGCAAGTTTTTAGATAAAGCGAAAGAATAAGAATGTTCATAAGTTTGATATTTTTGAAATTGTTGAGCATTTTTGCTGTAAGAAAATAATTCATTAAAACAATTGCGAATAAAACTCTTCCAAACGTAGCTTAATTCAGCAATGTTTATATCTGAAGAAAAAGTAAACATTAGCCTCTACTATGAAACTTACTGTCCTTTTTGTCGCAAATTTGTGACTGAACAATTGTATCCTACTTATGTTGCGGTTGGTGAAATAATGAACATTGAGCTCGTTCCTTATGGCAACGCACAGGTTAGTTTATTTAAAGCAATTGTTTAATAATTTTTCAACTGCAATCAGCATCGTGAATTGAAAAATGGAACCATTCAATTTGAATGTCAACATGGACCTTCTGAATGCGTTGCGAACATGATTCATGCCTGTGTAATCAACTTGGTTAAAGACATTAAATTAATCATGCCTTTCATCAATTGTATGGAATCGCAAGAAGATCCCGCTAGTAGTGCCAAATTGGTTTGCTATTCAAAGACTTTAAGCCCTTTGTTTAAAAATTATTATTCTTTGCAGTGTTGTGAAAAGGTTGGAATCGATTACGATCGAATTAATCGATGCCAAAATAGCGAACAAGGACAGAAGTTCTTGCTATCTGAAGGCATTAAGACAGAGAAATTCCAACCTCCAATACCCGGGGTTCCGTTTATTGTTGTAAATTCGGTAAGTCCAAAAAAATAAAATAAAAATTAAAATTAAAAGTTAAAAATTTGATAATCCCAATTTTTTAATCAAGAAATTCGATGACGAAACTGAAGAAAAAGCTCGAAATGATTTACGAAGACTTGTTTGCAGCCTTTACAAAGTAAATATTAGTTATAGATTTAAATTTATAATTATTTATTCTTTTTTGTTTATTGTTTATATAATTGATTATAATCACTTATTCATGATATTATTTTCATGTTTTTACTTATTTTTTCAGGGACCACCAATAACAAATTGTACAAATCCGGGTTTTGAAAATATTTTTTTCTGATTAAGAAACAAATAAAAGTGATTTAACGCAATGAATCAAAAATTTTTCATTTTATCAACGCTTATTGTTTTTCACACAGTACGATTAAAGCGCATAGATCACACTGAAATCACATGCTCATGAAGTCTTTTTATTAAATTTTCAATTTTATCGAAATTTTTTCGTTGTGACATGAATCAAATATTTGCACTTTGTATCGGATGTCTGATCAGATATCATAAGATTGCTAGCAAAAAGCGAGCAAGGCTCATCACCTCTATATAACCAAATAAGTTCACTCATCCGATCTTGAAGAGCTTGCCGCAACCATTATTCATCCCTCCTCGCCTACATAAGCACTGTGACTCCTATTATTATAGAAAAAATTGAATAAATTTATTCCGAAAGTACTATATAACAATGTATGAATTGTAAGAAAGGCTCTTTCGGAATAAATTCATTCAATTTTCGAATGAATGAATGAAATCGGTTAAAAAAGGCTGATCATTAAAAATTATTCACTTTTATTGAATGAAACTCCTCTTGAAGCTGCAGCTAATTTGGCTCTTAAATATTCTTTAAAATAAAAAAACTGTTTTTTATTGTAACTGGTGAAAATAATTGAGCAGTGGAGAGGTGCTATAAGAAGGCCTTTATTTTTCCTTTGTAGACGGCTAGGCTCATTTTTCCCAAATCATTTACAGTCATAAAAAACGAAATTGATATTTGAAATTTATATCACATTTTAATAAAATTACGATAAAAAATTAAGTCACTACACATATTTAAAATATATAAAGAATTAATGATTTGATAATTCTTTTATTTAACGCTAGATTATTCTAAATTCGCTTGTTAACCTAGCTTTGAGACTTTTTATTTTTTGGCCCTTTGTTTTTGATGTTTTGTTTTGTTCGTTAATGTTCATCAACTTTACTACTAATTGGGTAATAAATCTTTTTTAATATCTTTTTATCAAACAAATTTCGATTTTATTATATAACTTCAAATCAAATTTAAATTACAATTTATTAAACATTACTTTATCTTTAATGGAGTTTCGGTATTCCAGCGTTGATATCATTTTCGATTCCGCACTCATTTGATCCTCTCAAAATTTTAAAATAACCTATTTAAGAGAACAAAGCTAAAATTTTCACCAATGACTAAAGAATATTCAAACCATTGTCTCCCCAATCTGTGTTCCATGAATTTGCAACGAGCCAGTAAGGTGTACCATTTTCAGTGCCCCATCCAAGAATTCTTATGGCATGTCCGCCAAGTTCATGATCACTGTGTCTTTGGTATACTCCTAAAAGCTTTGTTATTATTTACGATTGAAAAACTTTTTATACCTGATTTATAGCTAAGAAAGTCATCATAAACAGTAAAATCAGCTTCCACGGGTCCATTTTTGAGTATTTCAGCTTGAATATTGAGAATGCCAGAAACAGAATAAGCGTGTTTGCCGTAATGTTTGTCATGCTGATAACTTTTGCTGTAACCATCAACGCATTGTTTTTTACAACGCGGCGTCGGTCCCTCTTTGCAAGATGGTCGCGGTTTAGGAACATGATGCTCACATGGAGGAAAAGAGTATGGTTTGCATTCATCAGTTGAACCATAAAGACTACCGCTGACAAGGCCATGCGAAACCCAATACTTCCATGCAGCTGCAGGAAAACCATTACATCCGAAACCACAAGAGAAACAGCATGTCAATAAATCTTGTGCTGATATGTTGACTTGCATTGCTCCGTTTGAAGCAATACAATATCGATCAGACATCGCTTCCACGGCACCGAATGCCCAACAAGAGCCGCATGAAGCTTGATCACGAATTAATTGAATTGAATGACAGTTTGGCCAATGCTCTCTCGCATCGAAATTCTCAGGTATTTCGAGATTTGTTAAATCGTGCTGCAAATGGGGCAAACGTTTACCATTGCGACGTACTCCCATTAACCGCTTTATGTAACTTAGCCGTACTCCTTTGAAATTTTCGCCTGCCTGTTAATAAGACGAAGATATTTTAAGATAAATATTTTTTAAGTAAACTCACCTTCCATGTCGTATTGAGATTATTTATGTTGTCAACCATCTCTTTGGACAAAGGATTTACATGAGGCGGAAGCATGAGTCTTGCATTTGCAGAGACTATCAAAGCCGAACATATTGCTAAGCAAATAGCATTCATTTTGAATTTTTTTCTCTAACTTTTTCGATACTTGTATTGATATTGCTTTTTTCGTAAATCTTACCGCGCAGAAATTGGCATTCCTAAAAGCTTATTAATTCAATATGAGTGGCTCATGATTCTTCATTTATTCAATAAAATATCTTTTTTATCTCATTTTTTACTTTCAAAGAATGAATCACTTCAAATGTATCAAGTGCTTCAATTGTATCAAATCTCATCTTTTTGATTTACAGTTGCATTTTTTTTCAAAAGCCTCTCCAGCAATAGAAAGCACTTATTAAGTATTGTTAGATAAGTTTTTTCAACTAAAATGCTCGATTATGTTAGGAATTAGGAACGATTTTTTTTATCAGGCACTTAAATAACAACTCACAAAGATTCGCCTCAATATTAAACTCTTTTGAAGTTAAATTATGTTTATCGTTTCATGTGAAATAATTATTCTTAAAGCTAAGCTGAAATATTTCGATGAGAGAAAACATTGGCTGAATTGTGTATTGATAAAATTAATTCGTGAACAAGGTTCATGTTACTCTTGTTGGACATTTGGACACGAAGAACCGATGTTCGATCGATATTGCATTGTATCAAAAGGAGCGGTACAAGTCAATGTATTAAAAAAAAATTATTGACATGCTAAATACTGATATTAGATATGGTTGCTGAAATCTTGTAGCTGCATTACGCGAGGTATTCTCACTAGCCATTACCGTGTAGATATCGTTTTATATATTATTCTTGATTTACAGCGATTGAAAATGTTTCTTACTATGTTGATAGTTTATATTAGTCGATAGTTTATTAGTATATGCATTTTTGTAAAAGATGTTAGATGAAAAAATTTTGCCTATTTCCAAAAACTCAATCAAAAATTTTTATCATATTTATTTAATAATGATTCAATTATTAAAAAACTTTATTAGAAATTCTTTTTTTATAAGGAACCAAAATTTGTAACTTTACGTTTTTGAATCTTCTAATTATAATTCTATATTTTGACCTGCAACAAACATGGTTTTCGTAAAGTGGAATACTTTGTTAAAAAGAGAAAAAATTTGATGGATCATATATACGCTTCACTTCAGTAAAAAGTTTTAAATTGACTCCATAGTAGCGACAAGCTCAAATTTCAAGATGTGGATCCATCGTATTTTGATAAGATTCATCGAA